>JABFPB010000416.1:0-39633 GCA_022817645.1 Ceratoteleas bidentatus
AGACTTTATCAGAGATTTTCAGAGAGTTTCAGAGTTTTTCAGTGAATTACAGACTCTGTAATTTAAGTCTGAAACATTCTAAAAATCTTTGAAAATCTATCATAATTGGAACTGTCAAACTTTTTTAGAGATTTTCCGAGTAATTGTCAGAGTTTTTCAGATTATTTAAGAGATTTTCAGAGTATTTATTTCTACAAGGGAATGATTAACCGTGAAGTTCGGAAATTGAACAATACGTATGGTCATGAAGTAAGCAGATTTATTTTTGACCGTACAGTCCAATAATGTTGTCTAGCATCAACAACTCACTGATTCATTGGTACGTTTCCAAATAATTTTCTGTTCAAGCACATTCGATTAGGAAAACGTGTAAGTGTTAGCGCGTGTCATTGAAGTGAACAGGAAGGGGTTTGGAACCTGAATAGTTACTTTATTATACCAATTTAACTGAAATCACGCGGAAACGTGTGAGTAGAATAAATCAATTAATCGTATCTGCCCATTTATCAAAGTATGCATTTATTCCAATTTATGACATAACGCGCGTTATATTTTTATAACAATTTTATTCAATGGACATTTGTATCAATGGAACACCATTCAACAAACATTATTCAGCCCATAAATCAGACGTTTGTTTGAAAACGGCAGGACAATTAAAATGTAAATAAATTCAAACGCTGAATAGAATCATTAATCAACAGCGGATTAAGTTCTGCATACAATTTGTACTAAATCTTGCCGCTTCAAAACTGACTCATTTTTAATCTTGCCGTGGAATTCGTCTCAGCCGACGATTCGTTAAAATTCCTCTGATTCCACGCGCAAAGCAAAAAATACAGCGAATATTCGCAAAAGTTCATTGCAGTGAATTAAAGTAATTTCGAGGCGAAACTCGTTTTGATAGACAGCAACGGGGCACGTATCGCCGAGAAACTGTCCAAAAAAATGGTATACGTTGGGCTTACAAAGAACGCGAATTTCAGTTACTCAAATATTACAATTTTTTATCGCTAATAAAAAGGGGCCTAATTGATGGCCGGCATTCCTGTTCTTATTTGTATGCCTTTTTTCAGTACCTCTTTGTCTTGTCCGTTGATGTGGTACCGCAATGTAAAGAGCGATAAAAGCTTATTCATTCGAACCATTTTTTAATCGTGACACACGATGCATATCACATGTTGCTCGCAGTCTGGCAGTCTGCCAGTTCCTTAGATTTCTTTGTACAATATTTGTATGTTTTCGCGTCGATCGATTTAGATATCATTACGAGCATAAGTTTGCAAAAATTACGAGTAGTTGGCACTTTCGAAAACAAACTCGTTTAGCAAATTAGACGAGACCTCGTGCAGAAATGATACCCGCAAAAAGTGATCTGATATCTGACAGCCCTAATTTTGATTGAATAGTCCCCAATGAGATTTTGAGAATGTGAATGGTACCATCTAATGAACTTTCAGAGAATTTAGAATTTCGATTCTAAGTCTGAAATGTTCATAATAGAATTATTAAACTCGTTGAAAAGTTCTATTACACGTTTTTTGCAAACATTTCAGACAATTAAATACAACTTTGCAACGGGTCTTACACGAATAATATTTGCTGTATTAGTTGCGAACGTTACAGAAAATAAGTCATTTATAACAAAATTAGCCAAATAGTTTTACTTTTTCTAACTTCAGTGTTATACGTACGTTCGATCCTACTTACGAGCATTCATTTAGATTACAAAATGGGATTAGAACTTTTCAAACATTTTAGAATATATAAAAACATGTTAAATGTAGTAAAACATTTATGATGAAATAATACTTGAAAAAGTTGGTAAATGATTTAATACTGTTTTGGGTTTCTCAAATGTTTTCATTTGCTGAGAGAATTTATTAAAATTTTCTCAGACTTTTTCAGAAAAGTTCATACGGAGTTTAATAAGTTAGAAATTCTATGTGAAAGTTAGAAAAGGAAATAATCTAATAATCTCTGGTAGTCAGATCACTTACCATCCACAAACTTTGCACTGAGATAAATATTATTTTCCTACACAAAATTTCTTTTCCTCTCTCCTGATAGATATATACATATGATATACGTATATTATACATATATTAGATATATGTCAAATTGATGGTTCTATCAGGGTCTAACCATTTGGAATGAAATAGAATCCTTTAAATAAAAGTGCTACGTGTTATGGCAAACGGAATGCAGTTTTATCTTAAAATGATAGCACATTGAACCGACAGCCGATTCCTTTTGTAAGAAAAACGGCCGACTGCACATACTCAATTTACATTTTTTTGGTTCACAAAGTGTTGATAGAAAAAGAACATGTTTGTCTCAAAATACAGACCATTTTGGTTTTGGTGTAAGAAAGAATTTCCTTTTGTTTCCAAACGCAGACTCTTTCGAATCTAAAGGTTTCGATAGCAAAGGAATTTCCTTTTGAAACTGTTTTAATTCAAGCCTTTTCTTCTATCTTTTTAACATTGTCAAAATCTCTGAAAATTGTGATTATTTCAGATCATTTTTTAGACTTTTTTCTAAGATTCTCAAAGGTTTCCACTGCCCTTCAGACTGTTTTCACACATTTTATTTATACAAGTTAACGAACCGTCGATGTTCATGAATAATCCACTTCCAATTCAATTTAACTATCACTTTATTTTCGTCGCATGATTACCGAAAAAAACGTACTCGATAAACACTCCAGACTCGTATATCGATTATCGCGCAACCAATTGAGACGCCGGGGCATCTCCGGAATGGATACGTGCATAAAGTGCATAAGGAGGATCAGTCACTGGAACTAGATCATAGGCGTAGGCGAGCAGGCTAATTTTATGTGGAAAGTCGATAGCAATTACTCCGTTTCACAGAAACGGCGATGAGTGTCTCTCAGCGTCTGGAGGGAAAGTATAAATAAACAGTCGGTGCATTTTCCTATCACAAAGCGCGCTCGCGAAACCGCCAGAAAATTGGTTCGAAAGTCCGACGCGCCGACAAGGCCGGGAACATCGGGCCGAAAAAAATGGCACGCGCCGAGCAAAACAACGCGGGCGAATAAAATCAGCATTTTTCGTCCGATCCAACCACCCGGCCGCTGGCATACAGATGCGCCGATTACGCGCGATTACCGGTCTCGATGTCAAGGCCGGCGATCTCGTGGAAATCCAATTTCGCAAACTGATTAGCCCGATGATTCGAGGGGAGCGGCCAGAAACAAAAGCAATCTGCGCGGCCTTTCTTTCGAGGAGTCGGGCGAAATTGGCTGCGACGCCAAACTCCGCAGAAACCGAGCGTTGCGAAGTGACAAAGCCGCTCGAGGCGGGCGGCGATAGATTTAGAGCGAAACACAAGCGGGATGTTAACGGCCTTAATAAGCGGCGAGAAAAAAGTCCCCGCACGGTCCCCCGGCGGAGAATAGGATGACGGCTCAATTTCGTCTCGGGCGACCGAAAGGTACCACCCTTTTGTAAAAAGTATGTGATAGAAGGAAACAGAAGTCGATGAGAAGGAAAACAAACGAATTTACCTTTCTTAAAAAAGGAAACAGGAATAGGAAATGTTTATTGATTTATATTTTCTTTAATACAGAGTAATTTTTTTACTTAAAAAGTAACAATAATTGCAAAAATGATAGATTTTTGCAGTATGAGAAATAGATCTTGTATGCCATCCTGAGAGTGTTCTCAAAGTAAACGATTCTAAAGTGAGCATCAAATGTACATTTTGAAGGTGCGCTTTTATGAAACGAGTAGACAATTGTCTACTTTAATACACTGTCGTATTAGAGAGTTTTTCAAATTCAGATACAATATGAAAGAAGGTTCAAAAACGTAATACTGCACGGATAAGAAAGTATTGTACATTTTACAGTATTCGGTAAAAAAAAGCAGGAATATATGTCAAGAACGTGAAACTATTCGATAAATATCGTGAAATCTGTGAAAAAAGCTTTGAAAACTTCGATCTATTTTTGAAATCATTCACATACCGGTATATGAAAAATTCCACCAGTTTGTCAAACAAATGACAGGAGGTTCGAAAGTGCACCTGCGCGAAGCCATATGAATTAAAGTATACAAGTTAAGCAATAATGGGTACAATCGGTACTTGGATGGGTGACCGAGTAAAACTCGATGCCTTAAATAAAATATTACGAAATAAATATGAAATTAAATGAAAGTAAAAATAAAATAATAAACTACAAATAAATATAGAAGTGAAGACAGGCTGGGTTTAATATTTTTCTTTGTCTCGAATACTATTTTAAAATAATCCGAAAAATTTGTATTCTGGTATATATCAGAATACCGTTTTTTGTATACTGGGATCGTAGATTTTAAAATAGTATATGAGACAAACAAAAATATTAAACCTATATTTCAAAACTTTCATGTGAAAATTGCTATAAACAAATAACCACGTCAGATAAATCATGGAAATATTTTAGTTTCATTTTTGTAATTGGAAATTTAATGCAATATGTGTTAGAAATTTAATGCAATATTTAGATAACTTTCAAAATCAACTTTATACAGTTACACATACGAAGTAGTGACAATTTTTTAGAATTTAATAAATAAATTCAAAATTTGCCATGTTTTTTTCTTTTTAGTTGCCAATTTGATTGCTGTAACCACCTATAACATTCTTAAGGAGGTTCCTTAGATATCTCAAATAAATGCCAATGACTTCATATTTGGCGTGCATTGAGGAAAAATGACCAGGAATAATGCCAAAATTTGGTTGATTTTTACAGCACCGTTTTCGAGAAAATGTTTGAAGTTGCTCATTTTTCTAGGTTATACATTGTGTCTCATGGCAGACTCACGCAGTAATGTCTCGGAAACGACACTGTGAAAGTTCAACCAAATTTTGGAAAATGATTCCTCGTCAATTTTGTTAAAGTCGCACAAAATTTAAACTCTCTGGCATTTCTTTGAAATTTTCAAATTTCTTTTTGTAATTTAAGACATACGAGTCGTAATTTAAGGCACATTTTGTTGAAAATATATTTATCTGAGATACTTGTACACGGAAATTTCCAAATTGTGTATACATAGTTTAAGGAGTGTTTAAATTAAATAAATTAAAAATGTTGAATAAGAACCTAAAAAACCTCCTTAATGTCTAAGCAACGTATTTCCAAGTAGAAATTGAATCCTGCATCATTTAATGTCTTTCTATCATCTTGAATTTCAAACATCAAACATCTATGTAAATGAAGTGTATGTAAATGAATCTGCGCAATTTTTTTCAGTCTGTTTAATTTCACTTCATTTGACTTCGCGACTCTCGACTTCTTTTTCCAGAATTGCTTCATCCATGCTTGAACGCGTCTTCGTCAGATGCTAATGATTACTAATAATTTATGAAATTATTATCATTGCAATTTAAATGTATTATTAACTTCTTGGACGAATGGTTACACTGTATGCCTGACACTCACAAGCTTCCGAGTTCGAATCTCGACACTAACTTTACTTAACTATTTTTCACACAAAAAATAAACAGACATTCAAAGCAATACAACACACTCAATCCCAACATCCTTTAACTTCTCCCAGTCAAGGAAAAGGTAATAGAAATACCCTTCTCCATTTCTTCTTTTTAACAATTCCACTCGAACGTGCGGAATCACGTTTTGCGTCGCCCGAAAACCAGCCGTTCGTCACTCGAAGCGGACTTTAATTAGCGCGGTCAGGAAGTGCGTTCCATTGAAATTGAATTCGTTAATTAAGCTTTCAATCACAGCCCCGCGTTCGCCGAACGCACCTCCCAGCAATGGTCGCGCCTTTTTTCTCCTAGCCATTCTTTCCGCACACCCATTACCTTTACTTTTCCACTTACGGCTACTTGACATTTTTCTTTCCCCGCCTCGTTTCCCGTACTTTAATTCAATTATCGTCGACCCTGAAACGCGCAGCGATTTGCATACCGCTTTTAGCCGTGCAAATTTAAACACGAGTCCGACCTCTGACCCGAACTTATCGCCAGCCGAAATGATCCATTTCCGAGCAGACGGCTAAAAATTCGCCACTCGGCGGCCCTCAAACTTTTCGAATGTCAAGTGGCGGATTGGTCGAAAATAGCGCAGGAAAATGGGTGAAGTTCGGCCGTGCTCGAAAACGCGCAACAAAGGACCAGACCTCGTTACGGCGTTGTGCAACGCGATAACCGCTTATTTTCTTTTTATTTGCCGTGTCGTCATCGGCGGCTATTGAAATCATTTTGAGTAACGTCGAGCGGCCAGATGTTTGTCGCGGCCGCGCGTTTCGCGGAACCTGGTTGGAAAAGCAGTTCCAGCAAATTTTAAATGGAAATAATCGCGCGCGTGTTGCAAATTGGATTGCCGCACGACACGCGCGCACGATCCGCGATGGAAATAGGCCCGGTCCCGAGCCGATCGCGCTGCCGATCGGCAGACTGACAGTGTCTCGCGACAGGTTGTTTTCAGGAATAGGCGCGGATGGGTAACGTCGAAGACAGCATTTATTACGGTTACCGGACGCGGCGGCGGCCCGTCAATAAACACGTTTTTTAACACTTGTCCCCGGCCGCTTACAGCTTTGTTTAGTGTTTTCGCGGCCGATTTATTTGTCTTGGTGGATTTAGCGGGAAGCGCTGGCGCGCCTCACACGAAACGGGACGCTTCGTTTTCGGCGATCTCACGCTTGAGTTGGAGATTGTCCGGTGCGGTGGGAAAAAATGGTACAAGCCAGTAAATCTTCCCTGACAGCTCATATTTAGTAAATATTTTGTAAATATGTATGAATGTTTTGTGTAATATTTAGAAAATATTTGAATGTCCAAACAAATATTTTCTAAATATTTAAATACATTTGCAAAATAATTATGTATGTTTTTTTATAAAATGTTGTTTGGATTTATAAATATTTTAAAATGTGAAATTAAATATTTACTTCATACTTGTTTCAAATATGTAGAAAATATTCCGAGCTATTAGGGTTAGTACGGATTTTGTTAATTGTGCTTCCAACTGCGACGTTCGGTAAAGTTAAGAATGTTATAATTGGTTATGTACTCAGAAAAATAATTTAGTTGCCTCAAATAAATACATTTATTTGGACAAATTTAATTGCTAATAAATCCTTATTTGGTGTAAGAAAGTACATTTATTTGCTACAAATATATATTTATTTGCTATGAATACAGAATTTATTTATTCCAAATGAATCATTAATTTGGTATTTTTCAAATAAATTATTTAACTAAGGCAAAGTGAATTTATTTAGAACTAGTATATTATTTTTCTGAGTGTAGAAGTCAAAATGACGAGTAAAAATATAAATATTGCAAAAATTGAATTTAAGGATTAAAATTGAATGAAATCATGACTTCATATGTGTTACCGAATAAAGTTGATTTTGAAATGTATCTACATATTTTATCACATTTAAATTTATTACGCTTCCCTCTCGGACGAAAATGTATTTCATTTTATATCTGCAGAATATTTTTTTATAAAACATAAAAGCGGATATATGGCTACATACAGTTTACATATGTTTTATATTTTTCATTATATAAGCGTAACAAATATAAAATAAAATATATTTTTTCATAAAAAATATATAAAAAAGCGGCATTATGGAGTATATTTTAGTATATATTTTATATTTTTTATTTTTGTCCGTTAGAGTTATTAATCTTTATTATTCAAACAGATTTGCTGTTTGAACAATAAAGATGAAAGGATTGACGATTTTATTTAAAACGAATCCTGTAGTAAATTTTGACTTTTATTGTCCTTAATTATGAGTTTTCATTTTCATAGTTTTGTCGTAGAATTGGCTGGTTTCATCAATTTAAGATGAAAAGGGTGTACATTTGTGGTTCCATGCTTAAAATGAAAATAAGTTGTCAAAACATGTTGTTACCTACATTTTTCTTAAGTTTTCGTAAAATATATTGTATTTTTATTCACATAAAACATATAGTTTCACTTAATAAATAGAAATATTAATTGCTTATGAAGAACAGACACTGCATCTTAATTCTTTTGGCCTAACAAATTTGTTATTTTAGCAGATAGTCAAATGCGACTTGCATTAGTATTCCTTATTGAATTTGACTGAAAGTCACCGGTATCAAATTGCGAAAATCTCCAGTGATTTAGAAATTGTGGATATTTTTTGATACTTTATGACTAGATTTATCAAAAATTTCAACAATAAATGCCTGAACTTTAAAATCATGGGATCACTTCAAAAACAAGTGCCATTTTGAAACACTTTGATATATTAGACACGAAAAGTGTCTCAAAATAAAACGGTTTTACTCAGAAGAAACACTAAAGATGAATCAATGTCTCAAAATGAAACACCAATGAGACACCTGTTTTCTAGTGATATTTTTGCAATTCCATACAAGTTACTTTTACTCAAATTCAATAAGGAATATACTTATCCAAGACGCATTTGATAATCTGCGAAATTAGAAATTTGTTAGGCTAAAAGAGGAATAGAAATAAGATATAATGTTTACTTTTCATAAACAATAGGTTTTTCCACGTACCAAATGAAACATTGTTTTATATGATCAAAATATCAAATTTTACGAAAACTCAAAACATTGTATCGAACGACATGCTTTAAAAGTAATTTTCGTTTTAAACATAGAACCACAAACGTACGCCTCTTCTCGGATTTTCCACCTTAACTAAATATTACCATTGCGTTACCTATTACCAACTTTAACTAAGAATGTTAAGTCATTTAACTGACGCGATTTTTCTCAGCATGCGATTTAGCTTTCAGCGGCGGAAAAAACGCACAACCCTCGGTCGTCGAGGCCACTTTTTGCCCGACTCAACTTTCTCGGGATTTACGCGCAGCTAAACCCCGATTCGAGCGCCAGCTTTACTTGTACTTTCGCGCGGCGATTGCTGCGTTTCCGCGAACCTTTTCGGACAGCGCGCGCGTCTCGGAGGAACGACCGCGCTTCATATTTTATTCATCGACTTCCTCCCCGAAGTGGCTATTCATCAGGCCGCCGGAGAAACACTCGGGGCGTGCCTCCGGAGCACACTTAATCCCACAATTGAACGGCATCGGGTGTCATCAATCATCCGCTTCGGTTTCGAAACGTCCACCTCTTTCACAGTCCTCGGACTTTTGACCGCGCGACAAAAAACGCGACCCGAAACCGGGCAAAATCCTCCTCGATTACCGTTTGACCTCCCGCATTTCCACCTCGTTTTCAGTCGTTATGAGATTCGTTGGTCATATTTCGCATTCTGAAAAATGAGTTAGAAAATAGATATGGTGAAACATTTTTTTTGGTCAAGACTGCAAAATGGGATTTCATTTATTGCAGTGAATTTCGTTATTACACTATTACATTTTTAGAAGAATTAAATTTATCTGGATTTGTCTAAAAATTTAAATAGACTTTCAGAATATCCTCTCATTAAAACGGTGGAATGTAATGATAAAACATAAATAACTTCGTGTATGTCTAGGAGAATATTCTGGCACAAATATTAATTCAGAATTGAATTAAATGGGAACTTTTCAGATGGTGAAACCAAAAATGGGACCGTTTTGATCAGATTTTGATCGAAAACATTGTCTGTCGAATAATTGCGGTTAAGTTAAATCATAGTTAATGCAATTTTTATCATCCTATTAAAAACATTTTTACATTATTTTAGATCTAAAAACGGTCAATATGAGATTTTTTTATCCGGTTTTGATGCTTTTATGGTCGGATTAGAATCCAAACCTATTCCTAAAATATCTCATTCACACTTGGTAGGCAGTTTTCAAACTTTTAGACGTGTTTAATTTAGTGTTTTTTTAACCCATGCAAATGATTTAAATGTTATTCTGTATTAATTTTCTAATTAAAAAATTGTTTAATTAGAAAATTTAAATTTCTCTCAACGTGTACTAACAGCGATAAAATGATGAAAGATACCTTTAATATACTATTTAAAAACCATTAAATGCCAAGCATTTTCACTATTTTCGCCAAAATGCAACATAACCTAAATAAGTTTTAAAATACATTAAACGATTAAATTCTAAACAAACAGAAAAAGTCTGAAAAATGTCTGAAAAAGTCTGAAAAAAGTCTGAAAGGTACATATTTTGAAACCGTTTCAGACCTATTTAGACTTGTTTGGATACGTGATAAGTAAACTCTATAATTGTCTGAAAATATCTGAAAACGTCTGACCCGCAGTATTCGGTCGGCAAACTTTTCGGGTAATTTTGCACTTATTCGGACCATTTCGGACTTTTTCAAAGAATGTCAGACTTAAATTACGAGTCCCCCTAATGAAAAAATCTATTAGAAACCAATAAATCCACACAGAAAATAAACAAAATCCACATACAAATTATTTTCATATACAAGAACAAATGAATACCAATCAATTAAATATGTATTTGCAGATGGGTCATAATATTGCCTATTATAACCTATACAAATTTTGACTCACTTTGAACAAAAGCCGCATAGATCCAAATAGAAAATTCCTATTGGTTTCTAATAAATTTTTTCAACAGGCCTATTTGAAAATGTAATTTTTTTTCTCCGTATACCGGAAAAATTTCTGTCCATTTTTTTCTCCGTATACCGGAAAAATAGTCGACTTCCTTTTCAACCACCAACATTCCGATCGTCTCCACATATGACACGACCATACATCCCAATAATGACGTTCCTCTGTCAGACCTCCTTAGCGGAAACCCGCGCACTTTCCCCCCGTGGCCGGATTTAATTGAGTCTGACAGGTAATTAAAGTTTGCATAAACAAATGCGCGCCGCGGTGAATCCGTCGTGCTCGCGTTCAATAAATCGCTCGTGCCTCCTAACGACAAACCGGCCAATTTCCCGGGCACAAATTGTGCCGGATAAACGACGTCCCGTCGTTTACCGGGGACTGCGGGCAAAAATCGCGCGTGCATATCCGAGCGGCGCTCGTTAGGCGGTGTATTCCCTCAAAACGCCGAGGCCAATTCCGGAACGCTCGCCGCGTCATCGTGCCGCGCGTTTTGCGATTCGATATCGGATTTATACGGATATAAACCGCGGCAGCAAGATTCCGGCGCGTCGTTCCTTTTTCCCGCGCTCGCATTATTTTCCTGCCGTCCCGGAGGATGTTTAGCGCATAGACCCCGGAGCCGGGCTCGCCTTACAAGGCCTCTTAAGCTACCATAACCGCGGCGGGCCTTTAGGGGACTTCTTGCGCGGATTTTTGCACCTATTGTAGCGTCGCCCGAAGAAGCGTAATCGGGAACGCGAGCGAGCGCCGGGCCCCAGTGGCCCGGCGAAAAGAAACCCCCGGTTCCTTCTTTGCGCGCGGCGCAGGCCGAGGGCGAGTTAATGCGGAACGTGTGAACCGGATGACAAAAATCGCCGGGGATCTGGCGGCGCTTTTTGCCGGAGGGAGACATTTTTGCGGCGAACCGACGGCTCGGCTTTTTGAAGCCGAGGCGTGGCTGGAGAAATGACATGTTCGCAGCGCCATCCCTTGGAAACAGAGAGAAGCTGCATCTAAAAAATAAAAAATATAATATTAAATTTATATTTTTTCTAAAAAAATTAATATTAAATCAAATTCATTAAATTTAATATGAAAATTAATAGTAAATATTGTATTAATATTAATATTAAATATTAATATTAAATTTCATATCAAATTTAATATTAAATTCCACATTAAATTTAACATTAAATTTAATTTAATATGAAAAATAATATTAGATTTAATATTATATAACATATTATAAACATGATATTAAATTGAATATGAAATTTTATATGAAATAATAATTTCCATAATGAAGGTAAATCTAAATAGGGCTCAATTTTTTATGTTAGATTTAATATTAAATTTAATGTTGATTTTAATTTTAATTACATTTTTTCAGTAGGGGCAGATAGTGAAATGCAAAGTTTGATAGAATTTAGGAGGATCTAACGATCTCCTTCATAATGAGAATGTGTTGGAAAAAATACTATATAATTTGTAAACTATATAATTTGTTAATGTCAGTATGACCAAAAGTTAGAGAAAATGCCACAGAAAAAGTTGTCGAAGTTGCAAATAATTTAACCCGCTATGTTTCTATTACTACAATAGTGTTTTTATTAATTACGGTAAACAGAGTGGGATAAATTCTTCGAAACTTTTATGGGATAAATTCTTCGAAAAGCTTATTCTTTGAATTTTCTTCATTTTTCAATTATATTAAATTTTTTTTCATTATTAGAACTTTAGTTAAATCCATTTGTTAACCTTTGTTTAAAAAATTAAATTGGAATAATTTAAAAAATACGTTTCTTGACTTTTTGTCAGCGGATTTCAATATAATTTCCATTTTTCGTTTTATTTAAGTTCGTTTAATATTCATTTTTTTAAATGCATAATGCATAAATCATAAAACAGATCGTGTCGGAGCCTCAGGTCTTTTCAGGAGTGAAGACCTGTTATAAGTTAAAAAGTTATCGAAAAAAGAAAAGTATTTCGTGTTTAAATAACTTACACCCCACCCATTTCTGCAAGGTTCTTTCCAATTTATTCAAAGGAAAACTCTTATGGTATTCCATGAAAAAGAAATCCGCTTGGGCGTAGTGGAATGTCGAGGTACAAAAAGGTTTAGTTAAGTGGAATTGGTCTGTGAGATGGTGGTCCATCATGGAGCGTATCAAGTTTTCATTCGTTGGTTGATATCTTATTAGAACATGCAAATAAAATTTACAAGTTTTATGATATGTGGTAGATACAATTTTGAAGTTATCACGGGAGTAGTAATGAAGGTAATTTTCTTTCCTTGTTTGATCGGAGTCTTATTAGGTGCACGTCAGGAATGCCCGTTGTCGTTTTCAAAGTAACACATCAGCCAACATGACGGTTATCTGATTCAAACTTCGTCAGTTCACTTTGCTTTGACATTGAACAAGGCCCTGTAGGTTTAATTTAATTAAATATATGACTGCAATTCGGTTAGAATTTTGTAGCGCGATTTTTGCCGTGGTTCTGATGCGGTTTTAATCAGGATCTTATTAAGTTCCATTCTAAATTTGATACATTCTTGAGTTACTCGTTTTAACATCAAGCTTGCGTTGGTACAACTTAACTTATAAATTTCTGTGGAATTTAGATAGTTAAACATTTTTATTTACCGGTTTTTAGTTTAATATGATTTTAACGATACGTTTTAAAGCTGCTACCGATTTGTCGACAGGTATAAGTCAACATGTCGAAATGTTGAAATGAGAGAATTGTACGTAATATAGACAATCATGTAATTTCGTTAATAAGTGTAATAAGAGTTTTTAATTTGGGCAGTTCATATTTCATAAGTCGACTTCAAATGCAAGGTAAAAAAATTGCAACGTTAATTACTTAAGTTAACACAAGTTACTGATTTCAGAGGATTACCAGCTATCGCACACAATAACTAGTTGAAGTCTGCAATATATATGACATTATGTAATTTCACTAAGGTGATCAGTTATTTCATAGATAAACCAGTTATTATGTACCTTAACTGAATTATACACTTTAACTGTAACTTACGCAGGAAACAAAGAAGATTCCCAACCTTTTGAAATATAGATTATCTAAAATGAATCGGCAGTTAAAAGTTGCTGTAAATCGACATAAAGAAACAAAAAGCAATTTTCAATTTCAACTACATTTTTTCTTCTCCACGCAAATATAAAATTGATCTTAAATTACATATTAATTTTAACATAATAACCTCTTTTTTCCCCACCCAATTAAAATGAATTTAAAAATCATCCTCCAGCAATTAAGACGAAAAATATTAATACAATTTATTGGTTTTTTGTTCCGCCTACGAAGTATAAAGTCATCTTAGCCAAGTTACTGTAGTTACGCCGTAAAACAGATACGGTATGTAGTCGCACTGAGAACGTAACTAATTTCAGCGTCGGTAACTACGATTCATTAAAACGGTTCGGAACTGCAAACGAAAATATTACAACGAAATTATAACAATCATATCGAAATTCATCGACATTTTCAACTAATTTTAATTCAAGCTAATTTTACCCTTATTTTTGGCAATAATTTCCAAGTTAAAATGAAAGTTAAAATTTCCACTTAAATTAAAGAATAATAACATTTAAATTGGCATTCCATCTGCCTATAGTCATATAATCGACCGCATAACCAATTTCAAATAGAAAGAATTTATGACGTTAAAACCTAAACATTTACACTTCTAATTAAATGCCCTCTGCATCGTTATCCCCTTTCCTCCTTCTCTCTCCCACTTCCACTTAATTCAACTAAACATCCGAGTCAAATTAACTCCGGAACTTAACGTACAAATGGCGCGGGTACAAAAATGGTTTATGCCGGATATCGCTGTTTGATCTCGCGGAAACCGAGACTCCACGTAGGCTCTTTCCGGAGGTATATCACTAACGCGCATTAAAAGATATCGAGTGTCCTAAGTCCGACAGGTTCGTAAATTTAACGAGACTCCTACGCGATAAATCTCACTTTCCCCCCCAGGCCGGAATTAAATTGCGCAAAAAACGCTCATATCACGATCACCTCGCTGGGAACCGTTCTCCCCGTTCATTTTTGCTTCCCCGGCTTAATTAGTTTAATTAAGCATTACCGCTCAATTGAAAAATCCGCGACCGAGCCGCAGACAATAATCCCTCCGCGCAATAATAACACAGTTCCCCTTTCAAAGCCGAAAAAACCCACGAAAAGTTTGGAACGAGAAAAATCTGCGAATTGAATTGGAAACGGTGAAAAAAAATGTAATTGCGCGAAATAATAGAGTCGCGCGATTCACACCCACGGACATAACTGTACCGCTTACGACGCTTACACGTGTATGTGTAACGCGAATGTGAGCTATTATCGGGAAGTAATGCGTACAAGCGCGAATCCACACTTCTGCGCCAAATTTACATTTCGAATTCCTCATTCGGGACGTGGCGAAGTTTCGCGCGGCGCTTGTCGCAAAAATTATATACGTTTATTTACGATTCGCCGAGCTCGTACGCGATCTCGAACATCGGACATCATTATTTATGTTTCAGGTACTTGGTTAAAATAAGTGTCCATAAATCGCGGGCGTTTTTGCGCGCGTCATTGTTCGCGCGCGTTGATCCGGGCGGGCAACAAAACGATTTTCGCGGACTCGCGAAAATCGCCGGAGCGAACAATTACAATGACAAATGCGCCGAAATCGCTGAAACCGGCGTCGGGTTACAAATTTACGCGCCGCTTTGTTCGCCGGCGATTTGTCAGCCTGATAAATGATTGAAGAAGCGCATGCGCGTCTCCCGGGCATGAGAAATCGCGCGGATCGGTAGGAAAAATCGGCAACAACGGCGATCCGGATGATGGAAATTGCGCTCGGTACCGTTAGCTGAAAAGCCGCATGAAATTTGTTCGTGAGCTTTTTGCTCGTCGGACGCGATCGCGCGGCTTTTTTGCCGGCGTCGATCTCAACCGACGGAGGCCGGCGTTCGGTTCCCCTCGGTGTTCTTTTTTCTGTCGTTTTTTTCCTTTTTTTGTCGTGTCGAGTGTGTGTTCGGTTGGCTGCGCTATTAGCGCGATATTCAGCGGAGTGTTATTTCATCGCGGCAAACCGAGCGGTGTTTGCGCGCGAACCGATTTTTGTCGCGACGTTTTTGTCGCGAGTCGAGTGGCGACTTTATTTACATTGCCGGTCGATAATAAGTGAGTTATTAGCGGAACCCGGTCGCCCGAGGCTTACATGAAAAAAAGGAAGGCGGCGAGCGGGGATATCGGTAACTCGTGGCTGGGGAGTAATAAATGTAATTAATCGGACTAATTAATTAGTTGATTATCAAGTCAAACCGCTCTGTCGGCATTTCTGGTTGGGCGAAAAGTGCCGCAACTGTAAAGTCGTAAAAGAATTTCGCTCGAGTCGAAACAGTTTGACGCCGTTGCCGATCAGATCGAGCGGAATTATGATGTATCGAGTGAACTCGGATAGAAAATCATGTGAATTGTTCGAAAACACAAGTTAATAAGTTTTAATACACTAGATTCCAGAAAAGACCTTCAACATTCTTAGAGGTCATTCAATTTTAGTCAGCCATCTTATTACATTTTCACTATTGCGAGAACTGTCAAATGTGACTGTATCGTTTTTTTACAAATTTAAATAGTGGGTAATTTTGTGCTGCCATTTAATTTTTTTACTTTGACAAAATTTCAACTCGTTCAATGATTGAAGGACACGGAGGTATAACCTCTACTGAAAGTCCTCCATTATTGACATGATAGGATATCGAAACCCACAATCCACCTCATGTGACAAATCTCAACATAAGGACTGTGGATTCGACAATTTTTTTTTCCATGCAAAACGTGCCTAACAAACTGGAGGCGCGCCTCTCGTTGGTCGCTGGGAAACCCGAGAGAGGAGGCACCTGGAGGAGAAAAACGCGTCGTCGGAAACGATTTCCTGGAAGACGCATTGCTCGTCGGCTTATGGTCCGGAGGTGCCGCGGGACTCGGTGCCGTTTTAGTCGTCGACGCTCGCGCGCCATTAATCAGCGGCGTCCATCGGCGGGGAAAGTGTGCGTGCGCCGCTGTTACACGCGAACGGCATAAAAGGGCCCTGAATGAACTCATTAATTTCCGGCGCATAAAGCGACGCCTTTTCCCATCGCGAATTCGCAATAGCGACCGCGCGCGGCCTTTGGATAACGGACTGTGACGGATTTACATATAGCGCGTAATCAGTCGAGATTACGCCGTAAGTGACGAGGAAAAAGAAAAGTTATTAATTATTCATACGTAACTGCGGCGCGATAAAAATGATATGTAATTACGGAGATGCCGGAGTTGATCTCCGAACGGGTTGCCACGGGTTCGGCGGGACGCCAGCTCGAGGGAAAAAGCCCCGGCAATTTGCATTTGATTGTCGAACCGGGCCATTACGCGTACTTTGCACCGCGACTTTTCCGTTTCGCGACGAGCCGCCGAACCTCGCCCCAATTTCCTGATTTTCATCGGAGCCTTCGTTAGGCAGTTCCGTGTGAAAAATCTGAGATATAATCCGACTAAGAGACTGGTATCAGTGTAGCTAGACTGTTACCATATTGTAACGGAAATCAGTTTAAGGAACTATGTTATTAAATTTGTATCAGCGAATTAAAACAAATCCCACGAAAATAAGTCTTTCGTGGAGCAAATCAGAAGAATTTAAAAATATTTTTTAAATTCTTTGTTCTTCGATTGTACAAGAGGAACAATCGTTTTACTATGAATAGAAAAGTATTAATAATAAATACTATATTTGAAACTTTTTTGATTTACATATAGTCCTCTTTTTCTATACTTTATTTGAAAAATTAATATACTTTTTTCATGTAGAAATATTTTTTAATTTACTATAGAAGAGTTTCCAATGAAAATCCTTATGCTTTGCAATGATATTTCTAGGAATTAAAGAGAAAATGATTGCGGAAAAGGAGGAGTCAGACACACGACTTGAAGTCCCAGTTTTTTGTAATTATGACGGTTATGACGACTGGATTTATCAAGTTAGGATTCATTCTTTTTTGTTCGGCACTTTCTGGGGAAAAGTTGTTTGAAATTGAAGCGTTTTTCAGCTATTTGCTGGTCTCTGAGATTTACGGTGTCTTGTTGCAAAAACGGACGATGTTTTATTAATAAGATACTTTACCTCTTATCCTAAGATACTAATATATTATTATTGGATGTAATTTATAAGCATGTCTGTCAAATCCAGAGATGGCCGGATTGAAGGCGAGACGTACTTGTCTTTGATAGAAGAAATAAGAAAGGTTTCTGGGAATCTCGTCTAGCTTAGCAGAACAAAACGCTGATGAAATTCCGCTCGTCAGTTTGGATTAGACTGTGACAAAAATGTTAATGCTGACAAATTGAGTATAGAGGCAATGACATAATTGTGATGGATGAGGAAGAAGAAACGTTTGGTTACAGGTTGTGTTAATTTTACTTTTGAGATTCGTGCAGTGGAAAAGTAACCTGAATTGGCTATCAGTGTAGCTTTTCTAGGTAGTCTTTGTTCCAGTGCTGTGCCGGTGCGATAAAACGAGCAATTTCTGTCGTCAAGTACAGAAAAAGTCGGATTAATACGGGTACCATATCGTTTCACAACTTTCGCTGTTCATTAAGAAATGTACATGGACATTACCATAATTGGAATAATAACTATTCATAAATGCCCTGCGATTCGAGTGAAATTTTTTTATCTTGCACGAAACCAGAACTCTCCCATTACTTATCACAACCTAACACAGTTCATTAAACAAATGTGCAACAAGGCTCAGATGATATTGACCCAGAATGGGACCAGTCATTTGCCTTGGTAAAATTAAATTTAAGATTTTAAATAAGGATCAATTAAATTATTAGTTTGCTCATGGCTGGTCTAGTTCTATCGCGTTTATCATTTATGCCACGTTCTACGACGTTAGCTTATTATAATACACTGAATAATAACGCAAGGTAAGATTTAATTAACGTTTGATAAAACGCACAATGTTCCAATTCGCGACACCCGTCCTGAATATGTGAGTAAGTTTTCATTCAGGAAAAACTGGTTTCACTGTTTCATTGTAATGAATGGACGACGTACGAACGCAGTCGTTTACAATTTTTGTGTACTTCAAATACCAAGGAACTGTAATGTTTTCTCGCACATTTTTTTCTACACCATGTGCTACACCATATTTTAACATGTTACATTTATTGCGAAATTAGCATTTTGATGTGTTGAACTGGTGTATAATTGTACGACCCAACAGGATTTTCTAAATGAAAAAATGAAAGAAAAGATATCTCAACACAGTTTTAATATTTCAATAAACTGGATCATTAGATGAAGTGTTGCTTACAGATAGCTTGAGATTAGTCCAATCAAATCGTTAACAAGAATCTGATCGCAAATACGACTGCTTTGCTTCGATTTCTTTATTTGCCCAGATAAGACCCAGCTCGATGCTGTATTATTAACATCGCGTCGTGCAAAAAGCCAAAGTAAATTATTTCTTTCTTTGACGTGAACCTGATGAGGCAATTATCAATTGATGTTGATTTCCTTTCGGGCCATCGCATGACGTGATATAGGAAATAAACCCCATGCCAACCAACGTTTATATTTCAAAGAGATTGATAAATTTTGAAAAAATAATAGTCGTGCACGTAGCTGTAATCATGGCAAATTTTACATTTTTGCACGGTTCAGACAGAATACATTCTGTGGCGTTTGCGAAAAAATGGTTTTAGTTAATAATTATGACAAACGAGAAGTCGGTTTCATGAAATATGCATGCCGAGTACCAGCATAGAATTTAGACACTTTTGACGCGCTTTCACGTACACAGTTAGCTCTTGCACGACACCGATGATCAGACAATGCGACACGCGATCGTTTGAGTAATTACAAATATTGTTAGTATGGAAATAAGAAGTCGTGCAATCAATCATTGGCTGGAATTCTGCCTGGAAACGTAAATTAATCGTTTCCACGGACAATGTGAGAACTATGTTACATCTTGTGATTAATTCAAGCAAACCTTTCCTAATATGAAACATTCATACGTCGGTGCAAAAATATTGAACCACGATTCTAATGCGGACATTGTATGGATAGGGTCAGCGAAAAATTAGGTGTGAGAAGAAACACGCTGAGAGAACAAACTAGGTTATGCCAACTGAATCCTTTGAGCTGACTAAATATAGTTTGCAGACTACATGTCTGGTTGAATAACCTTAGTATTTATCTACGTGAACGATATGGTTTGTTTTGGTCATTCAGAAGTTGACGGACAAACTAAATTATTATTTAGTTTATTATGTTGAATGAAAACATGGTGTTTGGGTAAGTATATTTCTGATGTGCAGTTTGAAACAAATTTTATCGGGATATCAAGGTGGATAGGTATTTTACTATTTTATTATCTTCGACCATATAAACTTAAAAATCATTGAAAGGTGCCACTACAAATCAATTTTTGATACAAAAAGTTGATAAAAAATATTTTTATCAACTTTTTGATGACAAAAATTTATAAACAAATATTTTTTATCAACTTTTTGATGAAAATCATTAAAAAAATCATTAAAAGGTGCCACTACAAATGAATTTTTGATACAAAAATTGATAAAAAACATTTTTCATCAACTTTCTGATGAAAAAAAAATTTTTTTATCAACTTTTTGATGAAAAAAATTGATAACAAATATTTTTATGAAAATCATTAAAAATCATTAAAAGGTGCCACTACAAATTAATTTTTTTATACAGAAATTAATAAAAAACATGTTTTATCAACTTTCTGATGAATAAAATTGATAAAAAAATATTTTTTATCATTTTTTTATGAAAAAAATTGATTAAAAATATATCATTTTTTTATGAAAAAAATTGATTAAAAATATTTTTTATCAACTTTTTGATTAAAAAAATTGATAACAAATATTTTTTATCAACTTTTTGATGAAAAAAATGATAAAAAAGTATTTGTTATCAATTTTTTGATGAAAATCATTAAAAAATCATTAAAAGGTGCCACTACAAATCAATTTTTGATACAAAAATTGATAAAAAAAACATGTCTTATCAACTTTATGATGAAAAAAATTGATAAAAAATATTTTTTATCAATTTTTGACAAAATTTTTTTACTCGTGCACTGTCGCCGACACCCCGCAACTTGCACCGTTATCCCCCGGAACTATCGGGCTTCCGATGGACGCTCCGATAGTTCTCATCTGCCGTCTAATCGGCCCGGCAATCGCTCGAAAGATGACGCGCTCGACTTATTGGACTGTCGTAATAACGCGTCTGGCCTTGGTACGTTACGCGAGCCGCGGCGTTTCCTCGTGCGCGCGTAATTAGAATAAATTATGCGCGCTGTCACTCGGCGAGGACCGGCGGCGCATTTTTCGCCCCGATCTAATCGAGCCCTGAGAAAAACGCGCCCGCGGGATTACAGGTTTCGCCGCGTTACGGTTTGTTATTTGCATTCTTCCGCGCTGAGAAATTGAAGGCTAAATTAAATGCTGGCTCGGCTTCTCGCGGGCCGCGACCACTTGAAAAGTCGCGCGATAAAGCCGCGAGAAGTTGTCCGCGATCCGTTTCGACGGACGAGCGCCGCGCGGAATTCAATCACGGTTAATTAGAATTCGTTGATTGCAAATTTATATGCGCCGCGACGTATGCGCCGCTGATTTACGGGCCGATAAAAGTCGCGGATTTGATAATTAATGGCGCAAGCGCGGGCAGGGAAGCACGCATAACTGTTAATTTAATATTCGAGATTGCACGCGGCGAAACGTCGCGATTAGTTGTCCAAAGTGAAGCGGTAATTGTAATTGATCTGAGCGGCGCTGGGGGAAACGAGATTATTATACTAATTGCACATTGTGCGGGTTATTGATTGGTTTCGGGGCGAAACGGGAGTTTATTTGAATGCGGGAACGAGCGGTTTCGCGGGCACATTTATCACGAAATCGCGGGCAATTAACATTCCGATCGCTTCGGATTATCGGCCGGGCGCATTTTTCATTTGGACCGCACGTTACGCGCGGCAATTAAATCGGGGTAATGGTAATTATATTTCTGGGACTTGTTATTTGCAGAGCGGAATTAAATTTAATTATGTGACGTACGGGAGATGGTTTAATCACCGGGGTTCAATCTTTATTTGCATGGGGGGTTTCATTATGGAGGAGCGGAAAAATCTGTTTCTATAATTTATGGAATGGGCATTTTCAATTTGTTCGGTTCTATTATACGGTGTTAAAGAGAATGCGGATTCAGAGTTCAAAAGAACGATATTAGAAATAGTCGATTGAAATATTTCATTGAAAAAGGCATTCTTTTTGAACGAGAACTTTTTTTAAAGAATATATTATTTAGTAGAAAATTAACCTTTTTATTTTACATCGTCAATGTGTGACAATGAAAATCAATTTTTTTAAAAGGAAAACTATTTTCCTGTAGAAAATTAATTTTTTCGCCGAAAATAACATATTTTATCTAACTTACAAGTACAAGAAATTAATTATTTAAGTGCACATTATAAAAGTTATAAATATTATAATTGTTATTATATTTAATAATTATTTCAATAAACATTATCAATTTCCAGCGTTTTCTCTGACTGGAAACTTCCCCATTTTTCGGTTATGTTATGTTTTTAAACCAGTGTATATTTCTTGTACTGATTTACAGTAGACGCGCGCATTATATAATATTGTGAATAAATTCGTAATATTATATTCACATTATATAATACTGTGAATAAATTAATTGTGGTATAAGAATTGTATAAAATTGTGGTATAAAACAAACTAAATGAAAATGCACATTCACTACTTTACTTGATACTGAACAAAATTACATTAAATTTAATATTATAATAAACTAATATGAAATTAATATCAAATTTCATATTAAATTTAATATGGAATTTAATGTTAAATTTGATATGAAATTTAATAATAAATTGTATTCCTCGCCCTGCTGAATACATTTAATATTAGTTTCATTAATATTTTAAGTTTCATTAATATTAAATTGCGTATCAATTTTGAATATCAGATTTAATATACATTATTAATAAATGTAATATTATATTTTTTCAGTAGGGTATTTATTTCTATATGTCTTGCTAAAACTATCTGTCTTTTTCCCTGAAAAATATTACTAAATATTATTTTTACTGAATAAGAATAAATTTAAATTATAATTCTCTTTACTAAAAAATAATTTTCCATTCATAAGAAAATACGAATTTTAAAGTGACTTCCTTTTTAACTAAAACAAAATCTTGCGAAATAATTAAAAGCAATTTTGCTTTCCTCTAAAACGACCCCGTTCCGATCCAAAAGAAATTCCTAAAAGCGTACACCTTCTGCGAAGCGTCGAAATAAAATGTTGATTTCCGAGTAATTGTTTGTCATACCGAAACGCAAGAGTTTCGTGTCGAGTCGCGTCCAAATTATCATAATTTCCTCCATCGCGAATTAACCCGCTACTGCAAAAATGATTGTTGAATAATGATAATTATAGATCCCGCAGATACGGTGTCAATGAATCCGACTGCGAATCTCGAATTATATTATAAAGAATCCGACGTGCAATTTACTTTAATTACCGCGCAAATGATAAAGTGCTACATTTCACGGAGTCCTTTTTAAATCGACTTTAATTACACCAACTGTCGCGAGACATTACCTAAATAAATGATTGTCTATTCGTCTTGCCCGGCGACCATTTTGCGCAACCCTTTGTTCCCCCCCCCCGGCCCCCTCGGCAAACCGAAACCTACGAAATTGAATTATTCCTCGAACTTCCTGATTGCGTCAATTAAGCCTTGCTATCATTTTTTCGCTAATTAAAACGGACTCGTTAGAGCCTCACCGCCCGTTTCGTTTTATAAATAATTTATCAAATAATTAACAACGCTGTCGACCGGACGTTTTTCATATTGACTTTATTCGCCAGTAAACGCGCGGAAAACGCTGTTTTACATTCGTGATTGGAGAACGGAGCGAGATCTTTAAAGTCAACGCGAAACGCGAACCGAAGACACTTAAAACCCGTGGGCTCGCATGCAAAAGCGCAACAACGACAGTAAATCACAAATCATAAATCATCCCGGCATAACAGAGCCAGACAAGCAATACGACTAATTGGCGGCCACGTTATGGTCTGTTTCCGCGGAGCTTCGACTTTGGCGGAATAATTGCGCACGGCCACTCCGGCGCCGATAAAAGATAATGAACCTACAGTAGCAACGGTCATGTGTGTGCCACTCATTAATTGTTAACAAATAGGCCCCGGACTATTCGATACTTTTAATGTTCCGGAACTAATGACTCGCCGAGGATTCCCCGAGTTGGGGGTTTATCAGTCCCCCATCTGATGCTTATCGGGGGCTTTCGTGCAATTTAAAAATGGGATAATTAATTCTAACGAAATCAACGTTTCTGCGACGAAGCCTGGTAACTGTAATTCGGAGGTACAGTATTTGAGCTCGTTACGCTGAAAAAAGAATTTGTCTGTATTAGGCAGGTCTAAAAACTTGTCAGATTTAGAATTTGGCAGTATATATATTTTCAAAGTTTTTTGTATTTATGGCCGCCATATTGGATTGAATTTAAAGAAAATTACGTATTAGAATCTAATACGGATGTCTAACTCGTTATTAGAGATCCAGAATTCCCCTAATAATAGATTTTCACGTACATTGCACCTTTTTCATATTTGCGTTCGTCTTATTGGATCAGTCATTCTGAATTTTGAGAAATCTGATATGTGATTCTTTATAAGTGACCCCAAAATGCCTGAAAGATAATTTTTCAGAGAGATAGAAGTTTTTTATATTCACGTCCGCTATAATGGTTTTGTTTTTTAATTCCTTAACCTTGAATTTGGGTTGAGAGATTAAAAAACCTCATAGATTCATATGTTTATCTTATATCAAACATGAGATTTTTTTACATTTTGCGGTAGCTTTTACACAAGTAGTGTACTTTACACGAGGGGATGAGTTTCATACAAAACTGTCAGTAATGTAAACATGCTAAGTATTTTATGTTTCATAATTCATATCCTACAATTAAAATTGCATTTCGTAACACTCTCAGTTTCAGAATAATGCTGAAAAGAAATTCAGTTTCCAATCTAGACTTATAACGAGGTGTAATTATAAATATACATAAATGGAAATAGTGGAATTTTAATATCTTTTTCAATTATGAATTGCTTAATTAAAACAAATTAATCGTTCTTTTAAATGTATACTTTACCTCGAACCTTACAAACCATAATATTTTTTTTAATTTAGATTGTTTGCTTAGCATCAGTATGCAGTACCCATTTCCTACAAAGTCAATTTTAACTTTGAAATTAACAAGGGTATTCCAATTCTAAAATATTAATTTCATAAAAAAAAACAACACAAGTAAATGAAATGAATTGAAATGAAAAAAAATACTTTCTAAAAGTTTGTACAACCGTAAGTTGAAAGTAAACTAACCATTTAAACAAAACAATAAAAATATGAAATGTCTCTAATACTAATTTCAAACAAAAACCATTAAGCCATCGTCGTATTACACAGACGCAATGTCCTGCAAAATTCAGTTTCAGTTATTGTCAAAAAGGCTTCGCCATTCTTAGTACTCAATTTTTCTTATATACCAAAAATACTCAATTTTTCGAATACCAAAAATACATTCACGAGATTTACGTCTCGAGAATGTATCGAAGATAACTCATTACCCCTTAAAAAAGTCGCGCACTTAATTTATAATTGCTTAACGCGCGAGCGAACATTCTCGTGGCTTTTCGAATCTCGGATTATCACATCGCCGTTAATAACCCGAGCAGCGTTCGCTTAAAAGCGTTTTTCGCGATTTTTTGTCGTCTGCTACGAAAATTTGCGAAAAAACAATTTTCTCGATCATGCGTTACTAAAAATTTTGATTTGTCAGTCAGACATTTCTCCCGCAATCATAGAAAAGTCAGTTTATTGTAAAATTATTATTCGTACATTTTTTATAAACAAAGACCCAAACTCCGTTGCAGCAGACTTTCGGCATCACCTTAATCTGTCTTCGGTATTTCGCGACTCCCGCGTCGGTGTCATTCGCGGCGCGCCGCTCGGGTTCGCGGTTGAGTGCGGCCAAGGATGCACGTTGCCCCGTGTCAAGGTAACTGTATATCTCGATCGGGCGTTCCACATCTTAGTTAAGCACGGATTATATGATCTTCGTATTAATCGTTTTGTATATATGGCGGCCCGGCGATTAGATACGAGAAGGCGCGCACCGGCTAAACGCGCTCGGCCGGCATTATTTATGCGCGCTTCGCTCGCGAACACATACACACCATGTTCCCGCGAATCGATTAGTATTGTTATTTATTCGCCGGTACTCGAATTAGAAAGTGGTTGAAATACGACGCCGAAGGCCGCGCATAATTTTCGGAGACGCGAACTCGCGGGAAATATTCCCTAATAGCACAAAATATTTATGTAGTGCACCCAGATTATTTTTCTCGAATATTTCAAGGTCAGGAATATTTCTGGAAATTAACTACGGAAAAAAATATGTAAATCTACTAGATTAAAAATTATTCATAACAATTGTTATGAATAATTGTTCATAACAAATTATTCATAACAAATTGTTACTTTTTAAATTCTACACAAATTTATACATTTTGAAGTAAAACCAATAAATAAAAAAAGTAACTCACTAAAGAATATTATTATTTTAAAACGGTGAAAACTTATCATAGGTTACAAAGTAGAAAAGTGACATGAGTTACGATTATGCTTTTGGGGTTTCGATTTTTCGATCCAACCGGTCGCCGAGCTTTCCAATTTTCCGGTCGAATTGCCCGCCAAAAACGAGATTTGTGGATCGCGAAATTGGCGGCGCGTTGACGAGAAAGTTGTGATACTTGATCACGTCTCTCTAATCCGCCCGGCGATCGCGCGACGAGAGCGCAACGAAATGTTCCGAGTATCGGAACAAGTAATATAGGATGGATCGGTGCAATATCTAAGCAGAAGATATGCTTTAATATAGTACGTGATCGCGCTACATTCGCGACGGCTGCTTGTTGCGCGGAAATCTGATCGCATGCAAAATCCGATTTTTGCCAGTCCAATAACGCCCGGCCGATCTCGCTTAGGTTTCGCGTTTCAGCCTCGGACAAGGACAACGGCGTTCGATTTGACCGGACTCGTAACGAGACGCTTTTATGACCCGCGCCGGTCGCGATTTACTTTTATTCGCGGCGATTCGCTGTGTTTCGCTTTTCGGATCGGTATTCGCAAAAAAGACTGCTTTGACAAAGGTGAAATACGGGGCGCGCAGACAAAGGCGAGAAAAAGACATTGTTCCGTTCAAAAAATGGGCGCGACAGTGGTCCAAATTTAAAGGAAACCGCGGCCCAACGTAGACCTCTCAAGGCCCCGCCATTCAATTCAAATAGACTCGCCAAGTTTTACAACGAGCTAACTGTATATTTCTGCCAGACTAGTTTGGCTCGAGCGTCTCGGGAGAGCAGTTTCTGGATCGAAAAATGCCGTTCGCGCGCCATTTCGAATACGTTTTGTATAATGACCGGCGCGTCGCGGTTTCGGAATGCGAACGAAAAAGCCGATTCGCGCGATCGCCGTAAACGCCGGCATTAAATTTATTCAATTAGCCGCGTCTGACAACAAATTGCCGCCGACCGTTTTGCGATAAACTGTTTTACGGCGCGACAAAACAATGTAATTTATTATAAGCAAATTACACGATCGCCTCCGCGTGTCATTAGCCGCGAAGATGGAGCGCTTTTTGCGGGAAAACTGCTGATGACAGATGATTAGTTGGATCACGCGATCGAACATCTGCGATCGCCGCGGTGACGATTTGGCGGCTTTTTCCGCGGTAATGGAGAGGATCGTGAGCGAACGAACGATGTTTTGACTCGAATCGGTTCCACGCGTATTTATTAATGCAGATGATGACTGCAGAAGAGCCGGTACCGTGAAAGGCGGCTTTCTGTTTTTCGTCGGGCAGAAAAAGGTTGATCAGTTTCATGAAAAGGTCGAGGCATTTCAAAATTGTCGGATTTGACGAACAGCAAAAGTGTCCGCGGCACGATTTCAGCCATTACGATCTGTATTAGCGGCCGGAGAATGCGTCGGTCATTACAAAATTCTTGTCGACGTCGAAGCTCGGGTAAAAGCCGATTAATCAAAAGAGTTTATTTTCAAATAAGCCGGACGCGGGAACGTGAAATTCGCGGAAAAAATATTTTTGTCAAAAGTATGGTAAAAGCTAAAGTATTTATAATATTCGTTCACAGATGGCATCGCACTTACTGAAATTGTTTTTCTAAACGCCATCGTTCTTATAAAGTATAGTAATTTTTTATGAAACTTTATTCTCCGTGTACGGCTGATCATTTTATGGTAAGAAGAACCAAGATTTAGGTTAAAGTAACTGAAATTGTAGAAAAATGGACCATATATTTAATATAGTAGCTATTAAATATAATTTAAGTATTTGTCGTAGTTAATTTCCGCGATATCTATAATATTGTGGTTATATTAACCATTTCATTTAGTCATACAATATTATAGATATCACGGAAATTAACTACGACAAACATTTCACATTTCCTATGAAACTCAAATATTTCCTACAAAATCTTAGAAAATATTGAACAATTTCTTAGCAATTCTTAGGAATTTGTAACACGGGTGCCCTGTTGTTTTTTAAACGTATTTAAAGGTCAATTTTCTTTCATTTCAAAATCATTTGTTTTGTGTAATTAGTTTTTTGTGTTGTGTTGTGTTTGTCATTGTTTCACGTAATCTAGTTGAATGTAAATTCAAAGCTTTTCATTTTCCTAACCTCGAAATGGCGTTCAAAGAACGTCTATCTAAAAGCTTCAGCTTAACTTAGTAAATAAATGTTGTATTATATTTGAATTGGCTCAGGTTTACTTTCTTAGCAATTTATGAATAGCATCAATATGTTGTAGAATGGCCATAAAATCTACATACATTTGTAGGGCATTTGTTATCTTTTATTTCTATATATCTGTATATTTCAGTTGTTTCTTTTTAAAATTAGTTAATACACCTACATATTTAGTTTATTCAACCGCTTGAATAGTTGCAGTGACTATAATTTTTGGGTTATGATAACTATAAAGTAGGTTGTCTTAACTATGGAACTTGGTTAAATTAACTACTTTAATAGTTCCAGGTACTATATTTTTTAGGTTATGACAACCATAAATTTTCGGAACTATAAGACAGTTAAATTAACTACTACGAAGATCAATAAAATTAAAAATGTATTAGTTGTATTAACCAGAAATTATATCGTTATCACGAAAATTAACTAAACGCACATGGTTATTATTACTACATTTTTCAATCTCAATGTATCATATTACATTTGGACAAAATTAATATAACTTCGAAGAACTTTTCCCAGATGATTTTTCCTTCTATTCTATGAAAACTACATCGTTTAGAAATCGTTCCTTCGAAGGTACAGTAATTTTGTCCAAATATGATACGATACGTCGCGATTACTATATGGTATGGTAAAATTTACTGGAATGCTAATAATTTTTTATAGTTCCTAAATTTTTACAGCACACTTAATATACACAGTACATAAGTTTTTCTGTCCTTGTTCCGACCTTTTCCAACAACCATCGTTGTTTTCCAGGAGTTCTGACTTCCATTCGACCATACATTCGTTAAAACACCGCTCGCTGCATCGGAAACAACATTCGCGACTGTCCACCGAACCGTGCTATTTCGCCCATCCGAGATCTCAATCTCGCCGCTATAACGTTACATTTTTTTACCGGCCGATTCGCCCGGCCCAAACAATGCCGTTTCAACGGCACGCGAAACGGAAAAAATGATTGATAAGAAACCGATTGATCGATATAAATGCCCGCCTATGCTTTTTTGCCCGCGCGGCGGTCGATTTGTCGACGTAACTGCTTCACAAAACGATGCGCGCCTCTGTATGGCAGCATTTTTTCCGCAGCGCCCGTGATAGATGGTCGCGTAGCCCTGCCATTAATTATTGCGGCCGCTCGGATGACTCCCGCTTTTTGTCGCGACGAACGCGCGACCATCTCGTGGGCGCAGAGTCGAAAAAACGCGCCGCCGGTCACAAAAGCCGTCGAACCGCACGCGCCGATTTCGAGTGCGCCGTTACCGGCGACTGTCCGATCGCACAGCGAATTCCACGCAGAGAAAAAAAGTATACGAAAATGTGACTGTATGTAACCACTGTAAAACTGACTAAATTACAATAATTTCGATAATTTTTAATAATTCCAGCAATGTTTTTACTAACAACACTAACAAAACTAACGAAACTAACGAAACTAACAAAACTAACGAAACTAACAAAACTAACGAAACTAACAAAACTAACGAAACTAACAAAACTAACGAAACTAACGAAACTAACAAAACTAACAAAACTAACAAAACTAACGAAACTAACGAAACTAACAAAACTAACAAAACTAACGAAATTGACAAAACTAACAAAACAAACAAAAATAATAAAAATAACTTTCAGAATATTAGCAGAATAAATATTTCGTCAAACCAACAAAAATGTTGGTTAAACAAAAATTCTATGCGAAAAGTATTTTAGATTAGCATATCTAGGCTCTTATAATTTATTTACTAAATCATTATATTTTTGTATTACTTGTGAGCTCCACCTTAAGTTATGTGGATCGACATTTATTGTCTTCCGCCATTAGATGGTCGAATTAAAGGTGATTCCAGATTCAAAAGAAAATAGAAAATAATTTTTTTTATTTCTTCGATGAGAATGTCAGTACTTATTCCAAATTAATTTTATTTAATATTACTTGATTCGAGTCCACAATTCTGAATATGTTTCTGTTGTTTCCAATCGTTCTTCTTTTCGAGATGCTTTATTTTGCATCTCGATCGCATTTTGCAAATTTGTACGTTGAGTTCATAGTCATTCTTTCAAGTGTTCTCCTTCAAGCATCTTGATGTTCGCTGATGTTCTGCGACCGCAAATGTGGAAATCGAAATCCGGGTGACCGTGAGTGTCAGTCGTACCCAGAAACCGAGTACAGATCTCGCCATCGATCGAAGTTTGGCGAACCGTTTCTCGACTAGCGGAGTAATTGCGACCTGAAGCTGGTGTTCCCCGAAACTCGAAGACTGCGACTGCGATGTAGTTTTCTTTTTTAGGGTAATGAGTTGTTTTGAGAATAAAATAAAAATGCTTTGTTTAAACTAACAAAAAACTTAGCTTTTTAAGGTATTTCTACCGTAAATTCAAATCAAAGACAATTCAATGAAATTTCTAAATTCTTACCCTGAATGGTTTCACTCCGGACATTTTTAACACTTAATGATTTAGGCAATTTAGCTAAAACGTCTCTATATCCTCACGTTTTTTACAGCCAACCCTGGGTTCTTTTGCCAGAAATTCGATCATGAATATTCTCGCAATCACCTATGTACCAAGTAATTGTCTCACGGGTGTCGCCAAGATCTCGCCAATCTACACTCAAATCTCATTTATCTCGCGCAATTGGCGTTCGGCCAAGAAAAACGGACTTTCACGCCCGAAACACGCCAATTGTCGCGTTCTTGCAGTCGCGTGCATAAAATTCGCTGGCGCACAGTTTTCGCGCTTACTATGCGCGCGATTCGATTTTTCGGGAAAAGACTTTTTCGAGAGCGAAACTTTTGCCTCGTGAAAAAACGTCGCGACGCCGTAAACTCGGTCGAATGTTTGCGCAGGAACGTCAGCGTGTACTCTGAAACGAGTTTTTCAGTCAATTATTTCGCGAATGACGGCTATAATATGATTATCAACGGCAGGCAAGTACGTCAAGTACTATACTGTAAGTAGCAAAGTCAACGCATGGGCAGGCGCGGCGTTTGGCAAATTTGATTTGAGAATGAGAAAGTTTCCGAGAGCTCGCGCGATCGGCCCGAATTGGAGTTTTTAATTAAAAAAATTCAATTAGCTGGTCCACCGAAACTTCAGCATGCTTTTTCGCAATTTTTTTAGTCGAAACAGAATGCGCAGTAATCGAATCCGTATAACGTCAGACGGAGTACACGGAGGGAAAAATTGCATCAAAAAGTGCTATGTTTTATAGTAATTCGAGGACGAAGCTTCCAAAATAGTATAAACTACTACATTTTGTAGTAAATTGTGATAAATTCCTATTAAAAACTGCTTTCACGCACGGCGGCGGTGAAGGTGAAGTTCCCGGCTGTAAACCTCAAGATCGCGAGTTCGAGACTCTGTGTGGAAAATGTTTTTTTTTAAGAAATAGAATTTTCGTTTGCTGTAAAAATATAGTAATTTGAACTGAAAATAATACGAGAAAATTATGAGAAATAATAGTAATAATTAAGACAACTTTTCTCTCCGTGCAGTTGAGAATTTCTCTTTTCGTACGCCCAAAGTCGTGATTATTAACGCCTAGCATTAGATAATCGTAACTCGTCGCAGATAATCGGGTCTTACGAGCGATTAACGCGACGTCTGCCGCGCTTTTGCTCGTGGTGAGATGGCATCAAAAATCGATGAACGGTATCAACGCGACACAAAAGTTCAATACCCGAGCGCAGATTACTTTGGCCCGTTTTCCCCGCACCTTTTACTTCGCTCCTTTTTTCTGGCCATCAGATTGCTGTAAATATTTAGCCGAAGTCTTGAGTGGCTGATAACGTTTGTTCTCGCGAACAAATGTTTACAGCTTCGACAAACAACATGCGATTCTCGGCGCAATTTGTCACCCGAATTCCTGTTTACAGCTTTACACTTCGTCGCGCCATACTTTCCTTTTTCGCAACTTAAAGACGTTCCTTTTTATACCTTCAGAGACAGCCTAATATAAAATTCGAAAATGATTTACAAAGCTGCACTTCTTTTCGAGATTTAATAAATAAATTTCTTTTTTATCTCCTGGAGTTGGATACCTCGTCTGCACAAACAAACGTCTCGTTTTAGATCCCTTTTGTAGCGCCTTTACAAACAATGTTACGATGTTTCGAAATCTGTTTGTCTTGAAAAATATGTGAAAGAGATTTAAATATGTTATGGACTGGACACTTGATTTTGCAATGAGCTATATTCCCGGATGAATGAATTTGGGAGAAAATGAAAGTTTGCGAACTCAGTTCGGACTGCAGGAATGCTTTGCAGTTGGTTTGATGAAATGACCACTATAATGTAAACAGTTAAGCTCTGAGGTGCAAAATTTTTAATGCACTTAGCAACACTTTGATTCTGAAATAACCGCAGGATGGGGTGTAACTAAAAAGTAGTGCAAACAATTTATGGAATGATACTGTCTGTTATAATGTAGCACATAATTACGAGTGCAAAGTGAAAAATTTGTTTGGAAAGGGAAGGAAACTTTCTAAAGTATTATTTACACATTAATTAACTTTAGAACGATTAGTTAAAAAAGTGTATTTCATTTAATTCTAGACTTGTATAATTAATTGTTGGTACGTTAAAGTTAGTACGCACAGTGTTAATAAACGTAAACTGGTCTTCAAATAAATTTAGCAAACTTATTTCTACAAGAAAAAACTTGTCCTTTGATGTAATGGTTTGAGCTTTCAGTAGGTTGTAATGCTTTTTACGCGGAAAGTTTTTTTTGTTAAATACTGTATAATGAAGAATTGATCTTAAATTACAATCCCAAAAATGATATAAATCTAAATGATCTAAACATTAGTGACAAAAAATTCGTGATTATGTAAAACGTGAACAAATTTTAATGTCTGTTTATATATGCGAGAAATTGTTTTACCTTAGGCTTATAACATTATTCAATTTTTTGACAGATCAGAGTTTCGATCTTCGTTTAATACGGAATAACATTCTAATTTTACAGACCACACATTGTAAGCATGAAACTGAATTATAGTTCACGTCTGATGTCTGCAACATCAACTGTCAGTAATATAGACTACTTTAAAAGTCTGCCAGGACATGTTAATACTCAGGGAATAGTTTTAAGATTAAATCGAGTTCCATTTCAACTCATTTTATTAGTTAGTTGTCGTTACTCTGGTCGAAAAACATTTCACGTCTATTTAATTTAACATTGCTAAGCAGTAAAAAATACTGCAAGATTACAATGTCCTGTAAAGTATACCCTTGATTATTGCGCAAAAACTTAAAAAATAACAAATCAATTAAACTTTAAATTGCAGTTTTAATGTATTTTTACATATGCGATTCAATTTCCACTGTAAAGCAACACAAACTTTAAATAGATTGTGATGACTAAGCAAAAGAATTTTCGAAAAACATAGAAATTAAAGACAATGTTATTGGATTCTAACCTCAAAACATAAGTGCAATGTATAACATATTTCAACAAATAATAACTAGACGCTACCTTATTTGAGGTTAGAACGATTGAAACATAAACCTTATCCAGTTCTCATAGCAAGACGCGCCCATCTAAATTCGCTATGATAATATTTTACCACATATTTTTCTAGCCAACAAACTAACGCGATTAGTAATAGACAACGCTATGAAAAATCTTCACATCTTCAAACACTGCCAATAAATCCGCCAGTGGAATACAACTCATAACCATAAACTCTCTTTTACAGATAATGGTTAATTTTTCGACCAATTTAGCAGACTAATAAGTATTTTTAAACAAAATTTGTCTCTGTTACAGAGTCCTGGAGTGCGCAGACATACTGTTGTCAGGAGGACGGCTGTAACGCAGCGCCCTCTGTCCACTCCTTCAGCGCCTCGATGCTGGCACTGTCGCTGGTGTCGCTGCTGGCGGGCCACAGTCTCCGTGGCTAATAGGTGGGTCGTCTTCGGACGGGGGACCCGGGGTGGACAGCATCGAATGCGACGACCCTCTGGAGCGTGCCCGCAACCGACGTCCCGTCACAGGCCGCCTCCGACCGACACCTCCGGAGTCCTGTGCGCGCGCGAACCGTTGTTCGGATTCACAGCAATAATCGATCGCTAGTTTCGTACATAGCGTAGACCTAAAACACTCCTTCCCTCCGTCGTACATCGTCTTCACTCATCCTGGTTCTTTTGCGCGCATCAATCGCGGTTAATGCGATTCCCATCAACCGCGCTACTGACCAGCGATTGCCAATCGTTCGAGCCAAAAGAATCCGGAGAAATCACAGTTTTTTTGCTTTCCAGAATCGATTGTTAACTTAACCGAGAACCCCCACCAGAGTTCTGGGTGTGATAGTGGGGATGAGCAGGTCACCAATACAACGAGACCAATCGTCTGACTCGAACAGATTCGGCGAAGTTGAACTTTTTCCATTCCTCACTTCATTTTTGAAGTTTGTTGGCGTTAATGAGGTTTGTTTTTAACTCAAGTTAACGAACCGTTACAGTAACGATTTCGGTGGTTTCCCGAGTCTTTACGAGGAAGCTTGGCAGTTCTGGGTCTGATAAACCATAAAGACATCGAACATAGAATCCACGGGGATTCTACGTGGAGGAACATTCGCACGTAGATTCCACGTAGGTTCCACGTCGAATCTACGTGTTTTAGAGGTTTGTCTGTTAGGGATTGACGATCCTTGCGCGAACATCCCGATTGGTCCGCCACCAAAACCGCGTTTGTTGAAAAACAAAAATGCCGGCGTTTGTTTACAATAGACGATTTGTACCACAATCTGTACCTTAGCCAAGACGAAGCTGACATCGAATCCTACGCCGCGCATGTGCGAACGATATGTATACCGAAGTCGATCACAAATCAAACTTACAAATCACTTAAGCTGTTATTAACGCTGCAAGCGAAATCACCGATTTCCGACTTTGTTCGTCTTATCGCTTTCTTTTCTCAGCAACGCGATCGCCGTCTTTTTCGCTCATTGTTCGTCGATTATCGTACGCCGCCGCAGAGCGATTCAATTTGTCGGACATTTTTCACGAAGTGGGATCAAAAGTCCCCGGATCTGGCAATTTTTACTGAAACGCTTTTCGGCACTTTTGCTTCCGTTTCTCCTTTTGCACTTGCCATTTCGTTAATTGCCCTCGAACCGACGATGCGGCGCTTGAGACAAGCATAAGTGCATTTTTAACTCCGCCGCGTAACCTCGAAATCGAGCGAAAACGGCGTCGTTAAGATTATGTCGAACTGTTATTGGCTATCGATTATCGGTTAGGGTCAAATTCCAAGAGTTTATTGAATCCGCTAGACAACAGAGCAATTAAAGAATCGCGTCGTTTGGGAACGCTTACGGTTCGGTGAAATGCTTGAATCCCAGATCGATTTAAAATGTTGTCGTGTTGAGATAACATGGGAAATTCGTGGCGATATCGCGGGATCTGTATATAATTGCGAGATGCATTTGGAAGCGAAAAACGATAAGAGGAAAAGTTGGAAGTGTCCCGATGCCACTTAAACGACATTACACTTTCATTGCTTTACGAATGTAAATGCACATATTCTAATCTTTTTTTTTATCAAATTTACCTGTACTGTTATTATCTATATCGAATCGCCTCTAATCAACGTTTTTCACCTGAAATCGCGGCTATTCCATTCGATCTCCCATTCGATTCAATTTTTCAAATGAAACTCGTCGTGAGAAGTCTCCAGAATTCGAGAGGCGCGACCCTTATTTGAGTCCTGGAAAATGTTAAAGTGTATAGCCGCTTCAGTGACTTGCGCGATAACGCCTACCGCAAACAATTCGTAACGTTTGTACAAACTCGCCAGAGGTGTCGTGAGACACGAGCCACTCTTCCGCAAGACAGGTAGACCGCAAAAGCGAACGTAAGATATCGTATATCGAGACGAAACAAAGTGTAATCAATTACGGATAACGTTATGTAAAGGAATATTACAAATTACAAATTATAAATGATAAATTATAATTACTGTTATTCCTTCGAAATTATAGAATACGATGTGATAATATTGCCATTCGACGAAAATAGCTTCAACTCGTCTAGCGATCAACTTCACTCGGACACACTTACCTGTGGCACGTGCATCTCTCCAAGTATCGTTTCTTCCTGATTTCCTCGAGCAAACGTATCCATACGACAGTCGAGTTTTTGACAAGTTGAGCACCACTGGTCAGATTAACCGAGTTCCCGTGCAAGCCAAAGTCGCCAGTGGTTCTCATCCAAAAACATTCCACTGTATTGAGAATCAATGACAGTTTAGCGCCATTCTTCGCGGTTATTAAACAGCAGTGGTTCTCATTCAATCCAAACGACAAGTGGAGGTTGAGCACCACTGATAGAGTTAAAATCTACTTTTGCGCTGACCAAAACGGCAGTGGTTCCCAATCGAAGGGAACCCCTGATTCAATGTGCCCTAACTTTGTGCTATCAAAAAACGGCAGTGGTTCTCATCCAAAAACATTCCACCGCACGAGAGACAACGACACAGTTTTACCGCTGGTTTTCGCGGTTAATAAACAGCAGTGGTTCTCATTTAATCCCAAGGTCACGTGGAGGTTGAGCACCGCTGATACAATTCACCTGCTATTCGCGCAGACCAAAACGGCAGTGGTTCTCAACCAAAGGGAACCATCGGTTCAATGTGCCGGCGTTTTGCGCTGACGAAAAATGGCAGTGGTTCTCAACCGAAGACACGTTACCATCGTAGCCTCCTACGACGCATCGTTTGCCTTCGAAAATAGCATTCCATGGCGTGGACCGAATTAATTTCCGGAACGGAGAGGCGACACATTGCGGGCACTTGTTTTTCAAACCAGCTGCCTCCGAACGTCGAACCAGCTGAAACGGCGACTTAGTCGCGGCTGAAAAGTCGAGCGAAACAGAGCGTGAACCGAGTGCACGCAAAAACGTGCTTGTCAGTAATCAACGCGCGATACTTTGCGAACAGTTGCCTCCGAGCAAGACGGGTCTCACTCACGCCACAAGTGCATACCACGCGAGGGTCCAATCATAACTTAGTCCGCACGGTTCTGTGAAATTTCGCTTGAGCCGAATGGTACGAACTAATCCACAAAATATAGACGCTGCAGGATATATCGCGAAAGAGAAAATAATTGTGCAGAGTACTCTGAGGGAGGGTGTTGTACAGTTAAGGGGTCTTCAGGGGAGAAAAAATGCCATTGAATCAACAATAATCTCTCTGGTGTTGGGTGCCAAATTGAGAACTGATCAAATTAGAGTGGGATCCTAACAAAAATACTGGTTTGGTCCCATAAATGGAATTTATGGAAACAGTTTATCTGGAAAAACTTGATTCCGCAATGGAAACATTGCGTAATCAAGTTTGGTTCCAGTATCCATACGCTATTCCTAGACAGATTTTATAGTTGGAAATCAATTCATGGAACCCACCTAGGAACTTCAATCATGGAACTTGTCTAAGAACTGTGGATGGATACTTGAACCAAGCTTGGTTCCACAATGGTTTCCAGAGTCAAATTTCATTGATGGTTCCAAGAAAGTTTTTATTGCAAAGGATTTGTATGAAGATGTTTTTCTGGAAAAGGTGTGAGGATTTCTCTGATCAGAAAGAGTAATTGTGGTTAAAAACGTAAGGTTAGTTCAGAGAGAGAATCAAAAAACAGATGGTCATCTATAAGGTTCAGACTAAATCAATGGAACTAAATCAATGGAATTGCGTATCGAAATTCCAAAATGGCCATGGTTCGAAGAAATAGCTAAGCTTTGAATTGAAAAGTTATGGTTTCTTTAAAGTTTTTCCTAAGGGAGTACGTTAGTTGAATCAACGTTGATTCAACGTAATCCTTGCTCAACGTTGGTTCAACGTTGCTGGATCAGTGATTTAACGTTGAGTCAACTTACAAATGTCCGGGTTGGGGACGGTTGAATCAACGTTTTCAGCAAACATTGAATCAACCTTGAGTCTATGTTGATCAAGGTTGAATCAACGTTATCTACTAAGGGTGAGTCAACGTTAATCTGAGGTTGAACGAGGGTTGATTTAACATGATGTTAACGTTGATCGAAAGTTAAGTCAACGTTGAATCAACATTTGATAACAATTTTGACTCAAAGTTGAAGAAACGTTTATGGCTTTTTAATAGTATCCTTAAGGGAACACAACGATCAATCAACGTTGAATCAACGTCGATTCAACCTAATCAACGTTGAATCAACATTGACTCAACCGTTGTGTTCCCTTAGGGTATATAGCGAAAATTTAAAGTTTTCACTCGATGCCTTGATTCCATGTTGATTCAACGTTGTTCTCAAACGTTGATTCAACGTTGATTCAACTTTAATACACTGATGATTGTCAACGTTGATTCAATCTTTGTTCAACGATGAACCACCGTTAATTCATCGCTGAGCCGATAACGTTAATTCAATCTTGATCAACGTTGACTCAAAGTTGATTTAATGTTTGCTGAAAACGTTGATTCAACCCGGACATTCGTAAGTTGACTCAACGTTGAATCACTGATCCAGTAACGTTGAACCAATATTGATTCAAGGATTTCGGGAACGTTGAATCAACGTTGATTCAACTAACATGCTCCCTTAGGATTACAGACGGTCCTAATTCTATCTGACAATCGGTCCTAGTTCTATCTGACAATTGGTCCTAGTTCGAACAAATTACACTGTAAAAACAAGTGTTCTATTTTAAACACATTTGTCCTCGATTTTAAAACACTTTTATGCGTTTTGCATGCTTCCATGTTAAATCTTATGCAAAACGCTTAATCTGTTTTAATGTATAACATTTCTTTGTAAAACACTTACACGTGTTTTACCATATGCTGCTTATGCATTATAACCTATAAAGAGTTTAGCCGTTTTACTTTAAAACACTTATAAAACACGTCGTTTTTGCAGTGTACGACATTTAAAGACAATCTGCCCTAATTAGAAAAAATTCCATTGACGTGTTTCCAAAATTTAACCCACTCACACAGTCCGACGTGGAAACTGCTCTGCATATGGCTACCTGAAAAATATTCCTTTTGATTCAAAACGATGACTAGCCAAAAAGAATATCCTTGTGTCCTGTAACGAATTCCTTTTCCTAACAAAAGGAATCCTCTTAATAAAGACAATTTTTCTTCTTGGGC
>JABFPB010000417.1:0-39618 GCA_022817645.1 Ceratoteleas bidentatus
GTTACCGTAGTCTGGCAGTCAGTACAGTGCCAGAGTCGGGCCATTTGTTCAACTCTGGACATTTCTACTTGGGAATGCATTTTTTCTAATTTTCTAATTTTTTTTTCAAAATAGTGTATTTTGTACAGAAACTAACTTTCATATTATAATTAAACTAAAAGTTAGGTTCCTTAACTTATTTCAAAGTGCACTTTCACTTGGTTTGCAAATATCTGAAATTTGCAATAAATCTACCTACAATCTTAGTAATTCTGACCCAATTTCAGTAAAATTCATTAAATAATTCAATCACATTAAAACAATTACTAATGTTCAACTAATATTTTCGTGTAATTTCACCTGACCCGATTTCTCTCAATATGAAAAATATATTAATTTATGATGTTTAAGTAATTTGTAAACAGTGGTTTTGAGTTTACTTTTCCCCGCAAAAATGTTAAATGATAAAATTACAAACGATAAAAGAATTTTAATTGATCCGCCTAGGTTTAACGTACGCGTAACAGCCGGCCGTCGATATCACGGCGCGTTATGTGTGGGCAACAGCCGTACGTGACAGCTTAATATAAAAATAAAACGATGATTTGTTGAAAATTTAGCTCACGCTTTTTGACCTGTCCCTTAGAATGGGCAACTGATATGTCGTTAAATGTCCGAACTTTTAACAATATGAAACTTAGTCGAAATGTAAGTCGCGCGAGTTTGCGACAGCCGACGAGATTTGTGTCATGCTGCGCATACAGACGTCCCCGACGAAATAAGAAAACATATAAATTTGTAAATCTGCTCGACGAATTCCCGCGCGATCCAACTTTTATGACTGCACTTGCCGCAATTAAATGGCGCGGGCGAACCGCAATTAATCGGCAACGAACCAAGTTGCGACGTTTTTCGATGAATCAATGTTTATTGGCATCAAATGACGTTTCGATCTCGCACGCCAAGTTGCACCAATAATAAACATCAAACGCGCGAAAAAATGCGCTGCGCAAAACTTTCATTTGCGGGGCAAACAGCGCCGCAAAAAAAAGACTATTGCGACTTCAGCGCCGCCGCAATTATTCCTTGATAACTTATATGATGGTAAATTTGTATAAAAATTGTATAAAAATGTTGATCACAGTTTTATACATAAATGCATACAAATTTATGTATAAATTAATTACATAATGTCTGACGTTTTTTATAATATTAATAATTAATAATTTTAATAGAAAACTAAACAGCTTATGACTTTATTATTTAAAAAGAATATCGTTTTTTATTACACGTCGTTATAAACATTTATTAAAATTAAAGAACAAAACTTTATATAGAATAGAACAAAACTTTATGCAAATATTATACCAAATTTGTTCGTAGATTAATGCAAACTCCTATGTAAATTTTGCGAACATATACACATTTTATTCCTGAACGACTTTGAATAAATTTTACATAAATCATGATTATCAGGATTGATATGCCGCTTTATTAAGTATCTATTACGTTTAGTACTTATGTGAGTTTTTCGTTGCAGAGTCACTGGCTATTGTCTTTGCTGACGTCGTGATCAATGAGTTTTTAAACGGGGACACTTTGTGGACAATTTTCAACGAATCCTTTTTTAACGTCTGTATTATTGAGATATTTAGAAAGAGATTTATTATAATTGAATATTAATTCGGTCATTAATTTTAGGCACCCCAGTTACAATTGATGTTTATTGGCATGTTAAATTATGTGCACTTCTATTTTTTACAGGATTTAAAATAGAAGTGCCGAAATAAATTTAATAATACAACAATGAGCCTAAAGTTTGCACAATTTCGATTTGCTTAATTATAATGCGGAGAGGCCAAACACGATTTACCACTGTGGATTCGTCAACCAATTAAACGGGCAGTGCGAATTTCAGAATCTTCGTCTAGAATGGAAAACTCGAACAACTCGGCACACTCAATAAAACAAAGCCGGGTACAATGCTCCGAGGGTATTAATTAAAAACCATTGAAATTGAAGTATGCCAAAAAACCGATCGCCCAAAAATGAGCAAAAAGTTCTCCATGGGCGTATGCATTCGTTTTTCGCTGAAATCTGTGCGCAAGTTTGCAATGCATTACCGCTGACCATTCAGTGTGTCACTACGCAACGCAGCTATAAATAGCATTTTTATTAATAAAGAACAATCGACTCATGCAGCAGTGTGTGACATAACTGATAAGTTTTTCAATTCACTCTATATCAAAGAAAATAAAAAAAATTTTTTTGCAAAAAATGATCAGTTTTTAAATGGAGTTTTTCGAAAAGTGTTTTCTGCTTAGATAATCTACTTTGTCCATTCTCCATTTCTATTTTCCATTAAAGTTTTTGGATTAATGTATTTTTCATTGATTACGGCTGATCAAATACATAAAGGGTCGCGTTAGCCCCGACGAGGCAAGGTATTTTTTTCATTTTTTTCATAAACCTACATTTTAATAGAATAAGAGTATACAAGAGTATATAAATGTATGAACGTGCTTAAAATATAAAAAATACTGATATTTTGGTTATGTCACACATATTTTAAAACTAGACAGTTCAAAATTTCTTTTATTGATAGATGATACAAAAAAGTTAAAGTACAACTTTTCTTTTTATCAGATCTTTTCTTAACTTTTTGATTTTTATGTCCATTCCACTTCAACGGTTGCTGATTTGATTAGTTTCTCTGTTGACTAGCGTCTGTGACGACCGAACTACTTTAATTTTGCACGAAATAATATATGCTTCCAAAGAAAGCTTTAAAAACAGATATTTTCAATCAAATTAAACATTTCTAAAAGCGCACCTTTCTCTGTCAGAAATGTATGACTCGTTTGACCATTTAAATTCAAATAAAACGGCAACTCCCAATGAACAGCAAGTACTCAACGCTTATCACGTAATTACGGATCACCGATCACTTATCACTGACAAGCGACAATTTGTATCCCCCGTACTTTTTGCCGCCAAAATCATCATTGATCATAACATTAACATTACGAATCACCACTCGTCGATCATTTCCTCTCGAAAGCACGTCATCGATCACCACTCCTCGACAATTTTTCGCCGATCATTTCTCACTGCAAGATAGCCGTGCATTATCGGCAGCTATCCGGTGTCGATGTCGGCCGATACGCGGCGAAGGCGCGCACACTGCGTGCCACTGGATATTACCTGACAACGCTTGATGGTTATAGCGCGCCTATTACCATTACAGTGCTCTGATGAACGCAACGAATATATGCAGACACAGTGGCTCAATGAAACACGCCCGCACGAAAATCCAGCGCGGCCTATTTCGCGTCAAATTGACGTTCCGGGATTCTCGTCACGTCACGTGCCCACGTGGCGCCGTAACAGATCTAATGGAAAGTATTTCCGGGAATACAGGTCGAGTGCAAAGGTCGCACCGAAGCGAGAATTCGTCGCGATGGCCGCGCGACTTTTTTCATGTTCGACGTGGGGATTGACGGTTTCAGGAGAACTTTCAACTTTGATGACGCCCGGGAGACGCGTGACTGGTTTTTCAGGACAATCCTGGTCCCAAGTAAAAATTTCGTATTTTTTTAAAACCAAACAACAATTAATTGCTATAGTAGCGTAAAACTTTTCAAAAACGTTTTAAAAAGGTTTTATTAAAAAACTTTTTAAAAACGTTTTATAAAAAAACTTTTTAAAAACGTTTTACAGACGTCTCAAAACGTTTTTAAAACGTTCAGGAAACGTTTTAAGAACGTTTTAGAAACTTTGAAAAGCGAACATTTTGACGATTTTAAAACGTTTTGTACCTTTTAAAGACATTTGTATAACTTCTAACGAAACCTTCTGAAAACGTTTTAAAAACGTTATGTTCTAATGGGGTGGTGGCGAGTTTCGCGGTGTTTACTCGGTGCGTGACATTTTTATGGCAGAAGAATTAGTGTCAATAATTATTACAGGTATCAATATTATCTGATCTTTTGTCGAATAAAACAAAGGTTAATAAATATCAATAAATCGTGTATTTGCCAATAAAATGTGATATAGTAATAAAATGTTTTATGCTTAACAGTGAATTAAAATATTAAACAATAAAGTAGTACTGTTTACCGTATTACGAACCGTTGCTAAGATTAAACAGCTCTCGTTTTCTTCCTGTTTTTTATTATACTTTGCAATATTTCTTAAAAGATTAATTTTCTTTCGAGGGGATCGATTAATTTTAAATGTCTCAAAATCAGTTGCTGCCGTTTTCAGTAAAGTGTCGAAGTCTATGTCGTGTTATTTAAAAAATGAATTCAGGTGAAGTGGATTAACTTAAAAACTGAATTAACGACACTTCGACAAATGCCCCTTAAAAAAGTGGTAATAAAACTAAAAGACTCAATGAACAATGTCTTTTATTATCTCAAAAAATGTTGTTGCATTGCATAAATAATATAGTATTGCAATTTTTTTACTCAAACCTTTCCTCAAAAAGATTTGCATTTTCTCTAAAAAATGTTTAACAGTGGAGTCAGACAGGTACGAATTTCCGCGGGCTTCGAAATGTTTATGCGCCGGACGTGCGCTGCAACGAACATCAGAAACAACCTGGCAGATTTTTGTTTCGAGATATCGTTTGGGGATTTGAGGTGTATTATTAAATAATGCAGTCGAGCCAAAGTTGCGGCTGCGAAAATGAAAATACTGCGAAACAGTGTCAGAATTGTGTTGTACAAATTGTTAAGTATTAGCTTTGCGTGGGGTTAACAGGCAAAAGGACGTGTCGATTAAATTAGGTTATTGTTCGAATGCGTCAGATATTGATATTTCACTTGAAGACGGTTCAACAAAAAGAGTCAAAAACAATTTAAGTTGATTTTGCATTGTGTCTGACAAAATGAATACATGAAATGTTTAGGCGAAAATAGTTTGTTTTGGAAATGAAAGGTTATTGATGTTTGCGTTGGAAAAGGTTTCTGTAAAACAGAAACTTATGTTTATTCATCGGCGTCGAATTGAAGCCGATGTTTTCGTAACACTTCTTGTTCTTTTTCCACGAATCGACGTATCCATTTGAATTATTCGAAGAATCGCCTTTTTAATTGAACGTCGCAATAACACAATAATATGCATATGCTAATTACGACCTTTCGTTTCGGTTTTTACATTAAAATTACAGAATTGGTTATACTTTTATGCAATTTGCTGCATCTGCGGAAAAACAAATGTCATTAGCAATTCATTTCAGCATTAATGGCATATTTTCATTACCACTGGGTGTAACTATAAATGCTCGAATATAAATTATATTTCCGTCAATATTACGTTACGGCCACAGCGATTGCACATTTTCCGAAAATGTAATATTTTTGCAAAACTTGCAAACTGTTAGCATCAAACGGCGAAATACAATTTCACTGTTACGTCAACGTGTCTTCTTGCAGCAAATAAGCTGACACGTTTGCTTTAGCTCATAGGGAAAAAGAATTGACACTAAGTAAGTCTGACTTCTTTGCTCAACATTATTGGCAGTATTTATGTGCGGTGGGATTTTAAGATGGACGAATCGAAGAAGTCGCGAACTCAGCGATGCGTAAAATCTACGGGAAATGAAAAGAAAATTGATTCAAATGCAATTAAAAAATACTTCGCATCAAAAGTAACTGCGCGGAAAATGATTCGGTAAAGTTAGCAACGGATTTCGATTGGCATAGAATAGATCTTAACCCTTAACCCTGGAACCTAAAAGAAATCACTTATCCCTAGAATGTTTAATAACGATTTACCAAGAAATTTCGTGGTGTTATAATCAATTATGGTTTGAACATTAAAAAGCATTGTTTAATAAACATTTTTATAATTATTTATTTATAAATGGTTACAACAATCACAGTCGGTAAGGTCTAAATAAGGTATTATTCACAAAATTGAAATGAAAATCATTTTTGTTAGCGGTCCCACAGACCGACATCCAGGGTCAAGGGTTAAATCAGAATGATCCATAGTCAATAGAAGAATATTCTTACCAGTCAATAATTCATCTTTCTTGATCTTTTTGCAATAATTCCTATCAAACTTGTTAACTGTTTTAAATGTATATCATAAAATATGTCTCAATGAAGATGATTGAAAAATCAAGCGAACGGAAATAACTACGGTGTTAGGTGGACTTTCGATACGTTATCACATTCGTCAAATAATACAGTATCACATTCGTCATAGTTGCGCTTTTGTTTCTTGCGATGGCAACGCCCGTGCTAGTTGAGAAGTTGCACGTGAAAAGTGACACGGAGGATAAAATCGGCCATAGAGCTAATCGCGCGAGCAGAAGGAAAGAAAGATTGATCTGCTCGTGCACGAGCACGAGCGTTCGTCGAGTGCTTTCGAGGAAATGTTCGCCGGACTAACACTGAGTGTATAAAATTGAAAAAAGTGCTGGAAAAGAGGACACAAACAAATCACCTTGCACTCGTTCACACGTGTCCCCCGATTGCTTTGAAACATGCGCCGCCACGCGGATACGGCGATATTGCACAATTAAATTATCTTTAGACGATGATTAGTCAAATGCTGAAAAAATGTCCAATTCGCGACTAGAAAGTTCGGTTCATTTTTGCGATACAGGGATTGAGAAATGTAGAAATGTCGTAGTCAAATTACTAATCAGATTTACTGATCGTTAATTATAAAATTATATAAACATTTTTATTTTTCTATAAACGAGTTATGGATTGCCTTGTAGAAATAAAAAGTCTGAAACTGTCTGAAAAAGACTGTAAAATATCTGAAAAAGTCTAAAAAAGTCTGAAAAAAGTCTGTAAAAAGTCTGAAAGGTCCCTATTTTGACACCGTTTCAGACCTGAAAATTTTTAAGAATTCTGAAAATTTCTGAAATGGTCTGAACAAGAGCGAAAAGACGCAAAAACGTTAGCCACCCGAATACTGCGGGTCAGACGTTTGCAGAAGTTTCCAAGCATTTTCAAAATTTTTCAGAATTTCTCAGAGATTTTCGAGTCTTGTAAGTATTACGACTTTGGCCGAGTGGTTATACTTCCAGACTTCTGCATCATAGGTCGGAGGTTCGAGTCCCAGTTATGATGTTTTTTTAACAGGAGTGTTAGACTTCATCTGAGAAATTTCATATGTTTTCAGAGAATTCAGACTTTTTCAGAGAGTTTTCCAGAGAATTACGGACTCGTAATTTAAGTCTGAAATTCTCTGAAAATGACTGAAAAAGTCTGAAATGGTCCGAAAAATTTGCCGTCCAAAAACTTCGGGTCAGGCGTTTTCAGACGTTTTCAGACATTTTTAGACATTTTCAGACTTTACTTAAGTCTCAGACTGGGACCTTTGAGACTTTTTTCATACTCTTTTCGGACTTTTTCAGTCACTTTCAGACTTTTTCAGTCATTTTCAGACTTTTTATTCTACACGGGTTTATAGAAGTATATTTTTATTATATAATTATAAACAAATTATAAAAAATGTCCTTTTTCTTATTTCAAGAGCCAAATTGTATAAACCTATCTGATCAATACGATACCTTTTAAGGCTATATTTATCAACTTAAGTTTAATAAAGACAAGAGTATTGTAATTCATCGATTTGTAATTACAGGATTTAGGCCTGTTAAGCGCGGTTAGTCAATCGATCGATTCTCCTATGCGATCTTTACTCTCATTTATCTTTATTTCTCACCATGAAGTAAGTGAGAAATCTCTTCGCCCCCAGACACAGTTTAAGGTAATACGACACTAAAATTTTCTTTTTAACTTGATTAATAGTGATAGCGCGGTAATTTGAATGTATGTGTTAAGACACATCACTTCTTTACCGTACAAATGTCTGTAATTAATGTCACTGACACGTCAAACGTTGATCGTTAAATTAAATGTACTCGATGTGTAACAAACGACCTTCGTTCGAACCGTTGATATTTATATGCAAATTTAAAAAGTTGTGCAACACCTTTTCTGAATTACAATTGTGTATGACTCCTTGTCATAACTGTGACAAATAATTTGATGTGATGTACACGAGTATTAATTAATACGAAAAATAAGTTTACAAGTGATTGATTGATTATAAGCAAAAGACCGCAGGAAGTAATTAAACTAAAATTCCATCTTTTCGTTGCAAGATTAATAAAATTGTTGCTAATTTCCCACTACATAGATACAAATGTTATGTCTAGTCAATTAGTTTTTGATTTTACATGAAAATCAATAAAAAAAGTTTTTGCAATTTTAATTTATATTTGCTCGATTGGTTAATGTTTACAAAAATCCATAAAACTTTGAGGCCGAAAGAAGTAGTAATTATGCGAGATTTCGTATTGGCTGTAATAACTGCGGCAAGCAGTAGAAACTAAATTTTTGGAAAGCATCACGTTCCAAATCAAGTTTTAATCGAATTTTGAAATTGGACACGTTCCTCGCAACGCATTTCGTTGTCTCACAACAGTGTTGACGGAGCACTTGTATCTGGTACTTTAGCTATGTTTTCCGTTGAACAATATAGGTCAATTATTAATTAAATAATGCGACTCTAGATCAATATAACGTATCGTATTGAGAGGCAGCGTTTCAGGTTGTTCCAATATTGCATGTCATCTAAGAAGCTGATAACTATAGAATTCGAAAACATGGCAATTCGATCTATATGTGCGATACGTAACTCCTCAGCGCGGGTTTCATTTCAAACCATACAAGTTCTTAGCAAGAATGGCGGAAAATCCCCAAATTAAAAGATGCTTCGAATTCCTGAAGAATTCCACAAATGTAACTCAAAAAAAGTTTTGGTTTTAAATCGAATAATACTTTAATCCTACTCTATTAGGTGTCACAGGTAGCATGTTGCTACGATTTGGAGTGAATGATTTGGGAAAAGATACAGTTTTCTTGACGGCAATTGAATGTCTTAGACCGATTTCGCTTCAATTTAAATAATCACTCTTATTCCACCCGACGTGTCCTGAAGGAAGTTCCAGGATCCACTTGCCAGCCACTTTGAAAAGTCGATTGATTGAAAATAATCAGTGCACAGGTATATCATCAAACTGATCAACCGAATGTAATTAAATACATCACCTTTGATTACAGTTTATCGGTAAATTATGACCGCCAGTTGTTTACATTATATCAATTATTAGCGCCTCTGAATACATTATTCATTGCTTAAAATTCGGCATTAGTTATGTACCACGAGTGCCGAATCATTAATAACTTGTTATTAGTAGTTTGTCGGGGATAATTTATAAATTACGATTTGTCGCTGATCACCGGTAATCAGTAATTAATAATCAATTGTCGCGCGTGATTGGAAATTGGCGGAGCGATAGGCGTCGTTTGAAAAAGGCTATTTTGGAACGGACCAAAGTAATCCAAATGAATTCGGCGAACCGGTTAGGTGCTTTTTTTCCAGCGTGGCGACTAATGCCCATTCTTAGGGATTAGACAATTAGACGCTGATACCGGGGCTCGATTGAAAGCGCCGTGATCCCGTTTCCGACTGTGACACATTCGGCATTCCAGGGCTCGGTTCATTTTCTCCAGATCGGTAAATCTCCACAATCCGGGGCTAGGCAAAGTTCATCACGGCGCCACGAATCGTATCTCGGGCGTACCGGACGTTGCGGAAATTTCTCTTTCTCCGCGTCTCTTCGTCAAAGCTTATCAGTCGAGTACGGATAATCCGGCGTCGTAACGCGATTCTCCGATACCATAGCCTGCGACGGTCGATATGTCAAGGATATTCCTTTAGTCAATACGCTGGGAATCGGTTGCGCGCGTCATTTCCTTTGGCCCGGAAGTGAATAAAACTCGTATGTCAAAGGTCCGCGAGTGCTTAGACGCGTTTAATTTGCGTACGTACACTCGACGCCTTGGTCGCACTACGATTACGGTTTCATTTGCGCTTCTTATTGATTGCGTTATAGGTGCACAAACGGTCATTTAAGACTCCGAGTGTTATTTGTTAGCGGTGCGAAAATATTTCATAGAAACGAATAGAAATGCATTGATAAGTTAACAATGAATTTCTCATTCAATTCCACTCTACTGGCATCTGGCATGTTTCGATATGCCATCTGGATTGGAACTATTTTCACCATATTTTTCATTTTTCACAGTAATTCATTTTACATTACAATTCAGACAAAATTCATTAAATTAAGTTGGTCTGAGCAAATTACAGGTATGCTACTTAGTTTATATATCAAAATTTAACACAAAAAATTGGGGTTACATTTAAAACATTTTGATGATGATGATGATGATGATGACTGTTTTCAAGGAACAATTTTCAGTTCTTCAAAAAGAGTTCGTTCTGATTCCATTCCACACTGAGAAAACTAAATGCTACCACCTAAGTGGTAAAAGTTCGAAGTGTAAAAATGTGCCACTTGAAATTGTATAAGTTTGTTTTACCACCTAAAACTGTAACGACGGCGTGTCGTAGAGTTGCGTTGTGTTCGGCACGTTTAAAAACGATGACATCTATTGGAAAACCAATATTAATTTTCATGGCCTAATATAAGGAAAGTACAGAAAATGTCATTGGTTATTGGTTTAATGACTGATACAAATATAACCTCAAAAGTTCGATGTGTCAATACTAATCCTTTCAAATGGTAAACTTTTACCCTTTGAGTTTTTACCATACAGTTGCACCATTTGAAAAATAGTGTGTCTTGCCACTTGAAATTGTATTTCGTACCACCATACACTCTTAGAGCAGCCCAATTGCCTCAACCAGGAATCTTATTACCTCAAACGGAATCTTCTTGTCACAAGAGGAATCCTCTTGTGGTAAGAAGATTCCGGTTTAGACGATAGGATTTTTTAAAAGATTAGAGTGTAGTAGTATCTCGTGCATCTAAAGTGGTAAATTTTACCACTTAATTTTCCGGAGGTAATATCTGTATTTAAACAAATGAACATAAATCATTTCTTCGAACTCGTATTCGATGACAGGAGGTAATCAGATAATCGAGTTCTACTGTCACGCATTTATTTAAAAAAAAAATGGAAAACAGTTGAACTCAAATATCTCATAATCGAGTTCAAACTCATGTTCGAGCGGATTATTTGGTAGATTCAATTAATCTGCATCCTGTCATCGAACACGAGGTTGAAGAAATGATTTGTTAGGTTCAACCTACCCTTGACATCGAACATACCATATGATTGGAAACCAATTGGAATGTATTATTATTTACAGTTTATCGATTGTTCGTGTGACTGAGGTTAGATTTTTTAATACCTCAGTACTGAACTTGGTACTGAAGGAATTGTTGAAAATATACATTTTTTGTACAAATGAATAATGTGGAAAAATGATCATAAGTTATCACAATTCACGAAAATTTCTTGAATTTCTCCAAAATGTAATGCATCTTAAGAAATTATAACAATCAATGTCCATAGTTGTGCTGCCAGTGCTACTAGTTTATTGGAATTTTTTAATTATTTTTATGTTTATTATTTGTTTGCGTGTTAGCTTATAAATGACACTTTTCCATATAATTCCATAAGAACTCATCATACATCAGCAAAACTTTGAATCGTCATAACTTTTTATAACGCTGTTATTATGACGATTTTTTATATGTTCCAAAACATTGTTTAATAATCACAGAATCTCTCTGTGATCAACTTTTTATGAAATAATGAATATTTTACAAGTAATTTAACAAACATTAGTTTTGCGCGCAACGGACAATTCAAACTTGCTTTGTTCATATGACTTCGCGTTAACAACTACGGCGCTTTAACTATGGACACTAACCAATTCAGCTTGATAACTCACATAACCTACCATCTAACATCCACCACCGTCTGCAGTCAGAACAAAAATCCATACTACATCAAATTTCACAAACTACTCAGTAATAATAAATAAATTATAATCCTTCAAATTTAACAACAACCGAAGTAGCTTGTGACACGACTGACAGGTATTAAACGCCAACAAAAGATGGCGCCTCAAATAACAAAGTCTGCTGAAACTGTCGATGAACTACTTTTATGAGCGTCTTGAAAAGCAAAAGAGTATAAAATAACCCGCCAAGGGTCGCCTTATTTTTACTCTTAATTTTCCTCGGGACAAAAGTTTGATTAATGGCAAAACAAAACCCTCGAAAGTTTCGCAATGAGACGCGGAAGTGCGCATTTTACACTTGATCGAAGTTGTCGATTTCGCTTGCGAAATAAATAGCACAGGGAAAGATTCCTCTCGCTCACCGCCGGCTTTGTTCGATTTGCCATCGACGTCGCAGGTTAACGGCTCAAAAAGTACGGATGCTTATCTACGGCCGTTGCGCGCGAAATTTTCCCTTATCAATAATAAGTTCAATGGCATTCGGTCGCCGAGCATCACGCTAACCCTCACGCTGATGAAAGTCTAGGATTATCGCTGACTCGCGACATTTTTCGTCCCGATCACAACTGCGGAGAAATCGAGCGCACCTCGGAGCACGTCATTTTCGAGTCGAATTTATTCGGCGGTGAGCAGCCACTGAATTATTCAATTTTGTCGTGATTATGTTGGCGAATTAATTTCAGCACGACGAGAACTGGCTGTGGAAACTAGCGTTTTCATTGCAAAGCAGTTTGTTTTGAAATTGCATTTTCGTCATTCTAGCTACAAATGAGAATTCGGAATTTCGTTGGACTGAACCCTGACAAAAATTGGCCCTACACCCTGAGCACACGATGGTATAATAATTTTTGTATCAATTGTAATTGGGGGCAGTTATGTTGAAAGAGCATAATTTTTCATTGTTCACGAACTTTTCAGAAAGCATTGCAGTTCACGCACAGCCATTCATAATTTTGAATGTAAAGTGTCAATCAAGACCTTTGTCAAATTACAGGAGTATATTATACCATGTTGTGTACACAGTGTCCTAGCTTTGTGTATTTCTCATTGCCTCACGTTTTTACGGCAATATTACGATTTCAAGCTGAGTGCAGCATTAAACTAAAATATTGCAAAGGAGCCATTATTAATTAATTTCATTTTAGCGTAATGTAATTGGATAAAAATACTTTATACATACAAGTTATATAAATAGACTCTGAAACATTGTGCGATTCTCATATTACAAATTATATAAAATTTGAAAAAAATATAAATATATAAATGTATATTAGTACGATTTATGAAATACATATTTTCATTGTCATTTATCTGTGAATTAAAATGGAAACAGTGTACGTGTGTAGTATTTATATTTGAAAAACCTTGGGAGGTGGGTATGGTGTGCAGAAAAAAGCAGGGGATATGAAAGTACAGATAATGAGTTAAACTTTTACCCCAAATATGTCCTCTCTGTTAATGCTCGTTAAGCTTTCATAAATTGTATATAATCAATCGAGTGATATTAATTTAGTTTGATTAATTACTCCCTAATCATCCCCTTCAGCTAAACATCACGAAATCGATATTTCCTCAATGTTTTGAAACTCTGTGATTTGATAATTTGATTTTATAATGATATTATGTAATCGTCCTTGACTCTGTAATTTTACTTACTTCTCCATTAATGTTTCATACGAATTGTAAGATGGGAGGCAGACGTGTATCTCGTGTTATATGTAAATTTGGATATGAATATAAATATTTATGTTTATTAAAGCAGTGGTATGGATGTTCACGTGTTCACCGACTCATAAGAGTGGGCATCCGTGTACTGTTGCATTTCAATGAATAGTTAATGTAATTTTGAAACTCGAACAATTTTCTGAATGCTCACAAATAGGTACGCCACAAAATATCGTTATTCTGATTTAAACATTAAGTTGCTGCATATTTCCATTATTAATATGTAGTATTATACAATATGTAGTTGCATATTCCCAAATTCCTATTTCACGATTTTGAATAAAAACACAAAATTATGTGGGAATTACACGAGTATAGGAAAAGTCCAGGAAAAAATTCTGTGATTTTAAGAAGTCAACGTGTACATTTTTTTGTAGCATTTTTTTAGAGTTCATTTTACTTTTCTCGATCACTTTCAGCATAAAAGATTTAAACTGCAATATTTAGTGCATTTACCTTATAAAAATGTTTGATTCAAATTAATTAAAAAACAATAGCGTTTTCGATAAAAAGACCCATATAGACATCGAATATGGAATCCACGTGGATTCTACGTGGAGGAACATTTGCACGTAGATTCGACGTAGATTCCTCGTCGAATCTACGTGTTTTAGAGGTGTGTCTGCTAGGGGAGAATTCGTTAGATTAGACAACTCTAAAAGAAAATCATTTTTCGTCTAAGGTAAAAACTGATTATCTTTAATGAATCCAATTTCGTGTAAAATGTTCCTTTATGGAATCACAACTTGTGAATATTATTAGTAATATAAAAAAACTGACCTTCAATGGAATGTCAAAACTGAAAACTTAACCTCTAATTTAACGTTTCTATTCCATTTCCTAAATTGAATAACAGAAAACATTGTAAGAGAATTTTTTAAATAACAGTTAAGTAACAATTTTTTAATAACAGAAAACACTGAAAGGGAATTTTTTAAATATCATCAACTTATTATTATATCTTGGAATAGAAGTAGATTAGGCATTGACATTTGAAATGTTCTTGCAAATTATTATTTGAGAGCTGTATAATTCTATTCTGCTGCATTCACTTTAATTAAAAACTTTTTGCAGGTTAACAACTCAATAAATCTCGAGTTCAATTTGATTAATCAAACACGAACCTTCTCACTGATACAAATGTACCCCTAAAAGACAGATTCCTTCTGTTGCTCCAGATTCGTATTAAATTAATAATCATATTAATGTACTTTTGCGTGTGTGCAGATTCACCTGATTGTCTGTAATTTGCGATACAAATTGAACACGAGCTTTGTGTGTAGTAAAAAGCGAAAAAGTGTTCCATTAGCAAATGCTAACAGCATTTTCTTTCGTCGGATTGTTCGCATATAGGTCTCTGATTTACAACCATTAATTACACTATAATTAATTAAATCAACATACTCGTTAGCGCGAAATTTTATTAGAGCCCCGTTCCACTGACTTGCATGTAAATTCTCGTTCAATTTTCGTATAAAATTCAAATACGGCACGTAAATACGAGTACAAACAAATGCACGCAATCGAATTAATCCAGCCACCAATCAAACGTCGAAGAAAAGTTGCATTTCAAGTCCTTCAATTAGTGACCATTGTCATCTATTCAAACAGAGGTTCGAAAATCGTTCTGTCGGTTTTAACCGTACTGCTGATACTATTTAACAGATAATAATAAATACAAACAGAGATATTTCATAATTCAAACGTGCCAAATTCAGTTTTTTATGTAAATGATTTTGTATTTTTGGGAAATAACACGAGTTTTTTCGGTGTAACATATGATAATAATTAACATTAATAATTAGAAGTATAAATAGAATTATTAATTAAAATAATATAATTCAATATACAAACTTTATGTTTTGCACTGTTAATTAACTTTTAATTCAAATAATATCTGTATAGTCGACTATATATTATATAGTCGATTTTCTCAAAAGAAATAAAAGATTAATAACAGAAAGAAAGAATCAAACAAATAAAAACACTATCATAACACCTGCACCGTCTTCGATTATACTCGACTAGAAATATTGGTATCGGGTTCTTGCGATAAGGGTCTGCGAAGAGTCGCGTCTATCCATATGAGAAGGTGGATAGAAAATCAATACTTAAGTGTTATAAAATCAAGACTAAACAAATGGTTGACTGCCTAAATTCTTTTCGCATTATGAAAATTGTTCCGACATCTCATTAGCATATAAAAAGATGTCAACCCTTTGATCGATGCATTCGTCGTTCTTCTTCAGTCGTAGAAAGTTGCTTGTAGCCAACCAAAGTTTTTGTAATTGTCGATCGTTTTGTTGTAAAAAATGTTTCGAAGTTCGAGGATATTTGTAACCGGGTAAAACTTTATAATATTATATTGTAAAATATAAGTTATTATATTTTACATTAACTGAGGGTGGCAATTGCAGTAACAGTAATTTCAAATGAAAAATGTTTTTTTAATGCATTCATATGCACCTAAGCATGAGGTGAAATTTGGGTGATTCGTTTCCGGTTTCATTAAGTGATTAAAATTTGATATGACCACAACAGGCGATTAATATATGACGCCAATAAATTATGAACCTGTCGGCGCTATATTGTAAGAAACAAAGTCGGCGACATGATCGGTTTAATTGATTCCCTTTCAGCGAGCACGAATCCCGATATGCTTTTTGATATATTGACGCGCGGACTCGTCCGCCCGACGAGTTCAATATTCATGCAGATTTTATACAGATGCAAATTTCGTTTATAACTTTTATACGCGTCTTCGTCGCAAACATTTTTCATGTCGCGAGTTGAAATTGTTGTGATATTTGTAACCTCAATCGTTTCTCCTATTAAAGATGCAGTGAACATGTGAGTTTCATGTTCTTCATATTTATATGATAGGCGTGTTAAATTTTTTTATTTGTACACATTTTGCGAGTGTATGAGAAACTACATATTGGTCAGTCAAAATTAATGTTAATCGTAACTTATACGATGTATCGAGATGAATCGTAACTTTTATAATTGCCGAGATAAATCGTATGTTTTACGATTTAGAGAAATAAATCGTAACTTATACGATTCACCGAAATAAATCGTAATTTATACAACTCACCGACATGAATCGTATAGACATGAATTGCCCCGACTTTGACGATTCACCGAGATGAATCGTAACTTTTACAATTTACCAATAAAATCGTAATTTTTACCAGTCTTTTTACAAATATAATTTGTATTATATAATATTATTCCATAACATTTCACGGACATAGGTGTTAACAAACTATTAACTTGTGCATTTACACTGCTGTTTAAGTGTCGTAAGATCATGTATATGCGAATCGGAGATAGCTCATATCTGGCGTAACTTACTCTCGTAAATTCTGCAGGTAATTCATGTCACAGAAATAAAAATGCATGAAACACAAGCATTCCGTTAACAATTACATCGATCTCTGCTCCATGAAACAAATATACACCATGACCGGTTACCAAAGAAATAACCTCAAAAACACCGCCGATTTAATTGATGAGCGCAAAGGTTGTCTCGTTTATTACGATACGCATCTATTTCGAGCAGCGACGTTTACACACTCGACTCGAATTCCGACTCCAGGTTATAACTCAACACAATACCATTAATTAGCATATTAACGCTTGCTAGAATTGGTTATTATGCACTTAAATATATCGAGACATTCTTGCGAAAAATCTTAAATACCAGTGTACATATTAAATTTCAGCGTTTCCGACGCGATGCTCTTCAAGGGTATTTCGACTAGAAATAATTATGTAAATAGGCGAATGATGTTATGTTTCAAGTAGTTAAGTTTTATGGAATATTAAGATAAAAGTAGTTGATTTGAATTCATTTGAGAAGAAATTAAGCTATTATAGAGAGGAAGTAGTTTTAATTAACAGTTTTCAAAAAGAATGTCGGGATTACGTTGAAAACTGGAAAAGAAATCTTTTAAGTATGACAGGTAGAAACAGATTTAGTGTGAACTGACCGACCTGCACTGGCAAATGGAAATTAATGCTTCGGAAAATGTTGGTTCGATTTCAATCAGTACACAAAGTGAACTGGGATTTGGTTAAGAAAGAACATCGTGCTAACTTTGAAACGAAAATTCTTCTTCGTCTGCCGCGTCTTCTCACAACAACTCTGACTTATAACCAAGTGTTCGAGTACAAAAGAAAAATTTGTCTCTTTTATCTGACACGGGATCAAATGTCAGACGGAAATCTCGTATTAGATCTTAGAAGTAAAAGTTTCTTGTTATGACTGACATTAAATGACGCGTTCGGTGTTTTGTGTGGCTCAGACCAGTTCCATTCAGATGACATTTTATGACAGATCATTTGCCTAAAAAGATTATGGAAAAACGCTACAAATATTAGGTGGTTTCAACCAAAATCTGTTGAACTAGTTTTCCGATCGGAAGTACTATAATAAGGCAGTCTGGTTTAATACCAAAAAGAAAATATCGATCAAATAAATTGATAGGAACAAAACAGGAAAACGTGAAGAGTATATTGTAAATAGATTCATGTTACAAATTCAGAGATTCAGAGTACAAATAATTTCGACAAATGATTGAGACTTTCGTTAAATTTTTGGGTCGATTTTAAATTGCTTTCCTGAATTTAGAAAATATGTCTGTGTAATAATACTCAAACAGCAACGTTTTTGTGGAAATTATTTAAACTAATTTTTTTATTTTGATAAACATTTTGCATTAATATTAGAAAACATTGATGGAAAATGCATTCTAATAGGACATTTTTATATACATGTCGCCATTGTGTTAATGTTTGTTTTCCAAACATACTTGAAAATTTAAAACGTGGCATGCAAAATAAACATCTTGCTAAGAAAGTAGAGGGGAGAAGAAGGAGGAAACAGCTAAGTTAGATCTCGCCTTTTAAACTTAAAAGAAAGATTGTCGAAAGGCAGAGTTGTTGGAAACTGCACAACATTTATTTTTTAAAATATATTTATCACAGTATTACTAACTAATTGACGTTGTTAATATAGTATTTAACAGCAATGTCGAACGCTTTACGGTTCGGTTATTTAAGCTTTTCAATTTAATTTATTTATGTAATTATGAACAATTGACGAAAGATGAATATGTACAAATCGGAAATTGTAAACAATCAAAACTACATGATGAATTAATAATCATATTTGGAGATGTGTGAATGTAATTGATTAAATGGAAACGATGCATTGAATACGATATTATGACGAGGAAGAATGTTTTTTTCATGTCATATGTTATTCAGGATATTTAGTTATGGAAAATTAGTTATTGTATTTAAAGCGAAAAACAATCTACACACTGAAACATACGATTTTCAACGTTGTTTGACTTAATCTTTCTACAATATTTAAATTTAAATTGGCCATTTCAGCACTGCTATAAAGGCAATTAATTGGACAATCTCAATTCATTAGGACTGCTACTTTTACGTCACAGTCGCCTTAATGACTGCATAATACGCAGATCTTTCACCGAGATAACCAGTCGCATACAAAAATGATTTACCGATACACGAACGATCGCCAGATAAAATGTTTGTAGCTCATATGTACTCTAAATGCCACCCCTATTCAACAAATTGCAACACCGCAAATTAGGAAAATAGTGCAAAATGGTCGCTCAGACGCGATGCAATGACAGATAACGCGCGGCGGGCGCAAAATAAACGCCAGATGATCAGTGAAAAACGATCTGATATCTCGCCGCCGCGCGTATCTTATCTGACCGAATCCGTCGGCGTTCCGTCTAAAACGGCGTTCAATTTATTAAACCGATCGGCATTCCGCGCGAGATGCATCCCATGATACGCCGTCGATTTCACTCGACTCATTACTCTCAGTCTTGTATCGGCGAATCGGGCCTGGCATGTGGGAAACGGACGCCACTTGTTTGTTTGCACCTCCTTGGTTTAATAAATCGCCGTGACGTCACAAAAGGAAGACGAGAGAACGCGCGCGGAGAGGGATTAAGACGGAGGGACGTCCTGCCGTGTAAACTGATACCGAACGGACGACTTAACTCGCAGACGTCATGGGGCGCTGCACGGTGGCTCGATTATCCCGTCTATTTGCTCATCGATAAAACGCGCGCGAGCCGGCAATTCGCCCGGAAATCCGGCCATTTTTTCACCATCTTGAATTCAATTTACAAACCCGCGGCCGGCTTTGGTTGTTACTAATAAGAGTCTATGGTGGGCAGGGTTTTTTCGAGTGCATCGCTTTGACTCAATTGTTTACGGGTTCAAGAGGCTCCAGTCGCCGTGTGTGGCCGACATTGCAGACTCTGAAAAGAGTAGAGTGATAATGAGAGGAATAGTCGACTCATAAGTAGATTTGTTTGTTTGTATTGATGCAATAATATTTCTTGGTGTAATAAGAATAAAATCGAGGAAAAAGGACCCGATATGTAGGACTGAAATCATGATATTAAAGAAAGGTATTAAATCGTGGTATTAAATTATGATATTAAATCATGATATTAAATACACTGTTTTAAGAGTATAAGTTTCTTTACTCTTAAAACAGCGTATTTATCGTAAACGAAATCCTTTTACTATGAAAAGATTTTCCGCCTAAATTTTGCATAAAAGAAAATCCTTTCATAATAAAAGGAATAGTTTTAATGCAAAACTACTACCTATTCAGTTTAAAATAAATCCTGTTAACATAAAATTAGATTGTATTAAGATAAACGGATTTTCACAAAATTACAGTCGTTTCAACATAACATGACGATTTTTAAGAGTGTAATAGTACATTTTGTACCAAGGGCGGAAAGTGATTAGTTTCTGTGCACGTGATACAAATAATATATACTTTTGCTCTTATTTATTTTCATAAACTTGAAAATAAAATAGAATATTTAAACTTACACTGTGTTTACGTTATATGTCTTTTTTATTTTGCCATAAGAAATATTTTGGTACGTTTCTAATATTAGTTATTTATCAATCAGGTGTATTAATATTGCAGGGTAAATCCTTCTCATCTTTGTATCGGTGCTCTACGTCATAAACTTAATTAGACACTTTTTCATTTGCAAATCTTAAATGAATTATGAATGAAAAATGTTCTTAACAGAATGAAATTCTCTTGTTCATTTAACGCAATGTTAAAACTCTTGAATAATCCGTCTGATCTTGAATAATCACTTTCTCAAGATCAGACGGTAAACATCGTTGAATTTTTTCAGATAATATTTTCATCCTGTACTTTTACATATATTGCTGAAAATCTTAATTTTTATTTAAAATTGAACCCATTTATTTTCCCGATTGAAGAAATTTATTAGAATCAAATACATTCATATACACAATAGATAAAATCCACATGGAAATCGATATGCGTACGGATACAAGTATGTGTATTTATTTGCTTAGGTAAACATATCAGTTCCAAACAATTGAATATATATTTACTATATTAGATTGCTCCCAATATTCACTATTGCAAACTAGTGCAATTTTGACAGAGCTTGGACAAAAACCACTTAGAAAAACGAAATAGATTAATTCTTTAAGATACTAATATTTTTAACCGGGTGAAACAAGTTTTTTTTTCTTACGCTATCAGCAGACAAAGACAAAATGTTTCGTTCTGGAATGTTGAATGTTGAACCCATTTTTACTGAAACTACTTTTGAAAGTAAAATTCACTTATAATATGAAAAGTTACCATCAATTATAATTAGAATTATAATTTCATTATAATTTCATTATAAGAAGAAATTATTTTCAGGGTTAAAAAATGACGTTTCTCCATATTAACTGAATTTGCTATTTATCAGTACATGCTGTTGGAGAACTAGGCAATTAATTTTAAAAATATTATATATGTATCACTACATTAATATTTTTGAAAATATTAATGTAGTGATCGAACATTAATTTAAACAACAGCCACACATTTAAACTAATAATAATGAGTTACAATTTATTTGTTCATTAATAATGAACAAATAATTTTTTTTTGATTAACAATGAATCATTATTAATCAAAATCAGTTAATACTTATTGTTATTTTGATATTACTTGAGGATAATAGGTTTTTTTTAATTTCAGATCGTAGATTTTAAGATATTTCAAAGTAGGGAAATATCCCCTTAAATTTTATAAAATCTTGTTAAAAAGTTTGTGTTGTCGATGCGAGTATTTTGACGGTTGTTGAAAGCAATTTTATGAAAAATCTTCGAATTTTAACGACCTAAAAGTTTTATTACAACATTGCGCAACAGTTTTCCAATTTGTTCAAAAATGAGGATTTAGTCAAATATACTGGAATCTTACATTTCGACCACGAACTTTTACATCAACAATTCAATGCAATATCCCGTTCGATACAAATAAACTTGCGCAATCACGCACATTATAAGTTTTTTATAAACGTTCAAACTTTCGCTCGCATACTACGTATAATTTTCAGATTATATCGTCTTAAAATCAATATTTATGGAAAATAAGCATTAGTATTGATATACACAAGACCGACAACTTTTTCGCCCATCTGTGAGTTTCGGTTTTAACGAATTTCAGAATATAAATCCTGCAGCCCAGATATGCCGGCGGGAACAAAACGTGGAATTATATGGGAGTATGTGTTTGTCTATGTTCAGGTACACCCAATAAGATTGTTCGCATTCATTTCACGAGATATGGATTTCTTCGTATGGGGTGGAGTATTGACCCCAATATGACCCACATGGTACAAAATAACTCAGGTGGTCCCTTTGAGTTGTCAGGATCGGAAAAATACGGAGGCATCATTACCCATCCCTACCGGTGTAAATATGCCATCTTTTATGTAGATTGATCGAAAATCGTAGGCGTGAAATTTGAGTGAGACATAACAGTTTCATTGAATCTTATTTCCCCTCTTCCATTTATAAAATCAATATGGATATTTTGGTTCAAAATCAAACAAATTCACCGCATTTCAAACCGACCAGCAAAATATAATATCAATGTAATTTCTGTTCGAGAACATTTTTAATATCCTGCCATTGTTAATGGTATCACTTATGTATGTTAACTGAAATATATAACGTAGCAATTAATACATGAATTATTTTCCAGGTAATTTTACGTTATCCATCAATATACGGTTTCTCAAAAAATTAAATCATTAATAGTAATTGAAATGAAGTACTTTTTCACTAATTTTTACGAATGTACCTCGCATTCGTAAAATCGCTATTTAAACTGACACAATTTTAAATAGCGATTTATCAACTTGAGTAACTATAATTATGAATATCAAATTACGAATTGTTCAGCCGACAGTAATCTGCTGATAACCTATCAAAAGCGCATGCGTAGCGAAGATTCAGGTGTGCAGCTCCTCGGTTTATGTAAAATCGTAATCATTCTTCGTTTCATTCCAACTGTAGTTATGAGCGCCGGAAATGACAGCCCCTCATATTTCGAATTTCAAATTACATATATCAAAATTGTGCATTTCCATACAGTGACTTTTGCAACAATAAATAATTTTCCCCGTAAAACGTGTTGTCAGCCGTCATTAACTTGTGAAAATCTGGAATGTTTAAAAGCCTGTAATCCCAGATTATATCATTTTTATTTTTAACATTTGCTTTGGCGGAAAGTTGATTGAATATTTCTGTATCGAAACGTCGTAATTTCCGACGCCTCGCGAACTTTTGCCCGTTCTTTTATCATGTGTCATGTATCATGCAATGAAACATTTCTATATGGAAAAATACGTCTTTTAAAGTTTTTAGCCGCAAAAACCAGACTGTTCGAAAGGGCACCTTATTCCTTCCCAAAAAAGGAACGACGTGACAATACAGCCGAACTTGCCCGAACTTCCGCGAACTCGGTACGTATTTATAAAGGTGCCGCAAAGAAACATGAATTTTTCAAAAGTATGAATGTTCGTTGATTTTTTTACACTTTTTCACATTGCACGTTTTAAATACAGTTCGTTGCAACCATTATTATGGTTGGTCCTGATTTTTGCAACAAACTATTCTGTGGTTCAATCTTGCAGCTTCCCTGATTAATGAGAGATAACGATACTTACGAGAATGAATGAATAATTACCCTGTCATCGAGATATTATCGACTCGTAAACTGCAACATCAATCGTCTGACAATGTTGATAGCGCCGTAACGACGGTAGCATCGTTCCATAGACCTGATTAACCTGGAATTATTTCGAAGGAACAATTCTTCACGGCGAAAGTAGCTCGATAACTGGAAACTTGGTTGCAATCGAAAGCGCGAGAGCGACAAACTGAGACAATTTGTTTCACACTGTAGCAATAACCTGAAACCTCTAAAAGGAGGGAAAGATGAGTAAAGATTGATTCTTACGAAGTAATTATTAAAACATAATTATCCATAATTATATATCAACCCACCTCAAAATTGACGGTCTCGATTACTAATCGGTGGATAACAATCAGTTATTAATATTCATTTGCATTTTATATAAATTAATATTAATTTCTCTTCGAGACTCTGAAATCATAGTTTACTGGGTCGTGTAAAGGTGAAATGGAAAATTAATAAAAGTTCGTTCATAAGAAAAAGGAGGTTACAATTTTCAACCACTCGTAACCTGCGAATTGTGACTGTGAAAAAGGTTGTGTCACTTTGGTGGATAGTTTCGGTTTTGATCATAAATTTCTCGCTGCGACCTGCTTTATATTCAAATCACCTTTTAATCTGCTGTGTCGATTATTCAGAATAATGTGGAATTTTTTTTCGGTTCACGCGACGTTATTTACACTTAATGAATGGACTGATAAACGAGTCGTTTAAAGCCTTGTCGTCGCTGATTCAAAACCGGATTTGTGGTTTGCACAATGTTAAAAAGATGTCATTTAACGCATCTAAAAGCCGCCACCTGACTAAATCAGCGAGACTTGTATTTTTTATCGAGAAACCCAAACATTTATATGACTGTAATTGGTGAGTTATAGTCTTGATTATTTTTTTAATTTAAAAAATACTTTCGTCACAAACTATTGATGATCACTGTATCTACATTATCTTTTATCAGAAAACAACCTTTTCGAAGTGTTCGTCGATATGCATACTGATTCTCTGATATCTCTACAATGTGATGTAGTAATGTAATACAGTAGCGTATTACAGGATTTATACAGGAAGAAAAAAATATTATGTCGTTGCGACCAAATTATCTGGTTAAAGTAGATTTGGTTTTGATAACCAAAAGTTAATGAACCTAAATGAAATTTACGTGTTTTAAACATTTTAATTAATTAATTAATCTTTAAATGTTTTAATTTAATTAATCTTTTAATTAATTACGTTTATTATAAAAATTAATTGACATTTCTTAAACAGTATTATTTATTATTCCTATAAACCTTTAAATTCCAATCAAATATAACTTTGATACTAACATATTAATAATAAAGAATATATAATAATATGGACCAAAATAGTAACAAACATTTGTTTGTCAGAACTGAAGATTTTTTTCCGTGTAGAAACACAAGTAATATTCTTAGAAAACAGTTAACAACGAACATACACGAATTACTTGTATTAATTTCTCATGAAATTAACAATGACTGCTATTTGACCAGAAGAAAGCGATATTCGACTTGCCGACTCAAGTCAATAAATTTAACTAGAGTTAAGCAACCTGTACCAATAATGCAAATTAACATAAACAATCGCCCACAAAAAACGACGCCTCAACATTATAAGATTCATCTCGCGAAATTTCCGCGATACTCCCTCGTCTTCCTCCGATTTTAAATCTAACGAAACAAATAAGCCATTTTTCGCGTCGATACCGCACTATTTACTCGCCCCCGAGACTTTTCCTTAGATATTTCTTCCAGTTGCAAACTCCCGCGTACAATTCGAGACGATCTGATCAAAGAATTCCCAAACGAAATAATGTCACCGATTCGATACTTTATGTAGATGTATCACAATGTTTCCCCCAATAAGCGTATCATAATAATGTTCGTACGGTTCACGTCGATGGGTTGTTACTGTCTGGTTTCGTCTTAATCATGCATGTCGCGTTCGAAATTCCGCCCGCATTCCCGCGAGCTTGAAAAAGTCGAAAATTCAGCTCGCCGTGACATCACCCGGGATCATAAATAACGCAAATTTTCCGTGCGGCAAAATTTTGTCGTTTTGTCGTTTGGCTTGTTAAAAATGTTCCGCGGACATGTTCGGCTCGGTGGCTTGTCTTTGCAATGCAAAACTTGCCTCACCGTGGCCGAAACTGCGCGAAAGGCTTGGCTGAATCCAATTACCCTTCCGGCCGGCGATTTCTGGTGGTCCAAAGTCGTGAGCCAGGTGTTAACCACAGGATCCCTCAATCAAACGCATGATTACCGATCAGCCAGGCTCTCATCTCGAGCCATTTTTTCGGACCGTCTAGGCCACCGGACGACAACGAGATTAGCGACTCTTAATCGTCCACGACGCTAAACGAGATCTCGTTAGCTTCAATCGGGTTACCAGTTTATTCGTTCCGCGGGTCCACTTGCAGTGCCTTTCCTCCTGGCAGATTGAATTACCGAAAGGTATCCTTATAACTTGAGGCACGCCTTGAAGGAATCGGAACGAAATTCCAGATAAATTTGCCTCGAAACGTTCATCCTATAAACCGTACTTTGAACTTCATCAGGTGGAGCATTTCCATGAGAATATTCATCCGGAATTTGGAGATTATTGTGAGGATTCAGGCTGAGAAAAATGTTGGGCTAAAACGATGGAGTATATTGTAGGGATGGGTTGTAGATTAATAAATTATTACTGCTTCATAAAAATTGCGAAGTAATTATTACAAAGCAGGAATTTTTAATAACTGTACATGCAGTCGTTTTAATCAACTTACTAGAAGTTCGTTTTATGTTATTTAACGGTTTTCTATCTGCAGCTATTTTGATTTTGAAATTACTATTAGAAACAATTTACATCGAGATCAGTCAATAAATGTATCCTTTGAAAAAATACGAATGTAAATGAGGAAGGAAATTGAATATACTGCGCCAATTATATGTAATAGGGCATGCAAAAACTATCGACGTTTCCGGATCCAAATATGCAGAGAATTCTAATTAGATACATAAAAGTGGTTATATTGGCAGTAGTTATCTCTGTATGCTGAATCTTACAAGAAATGTATGTTTAATATCAATTTACATACCTATCAAAATTCATGTTATTTGATATGAATACGGAAACGGTGCACGACATTTCGCAGTATTTATTCTTGACTAAACAGTGCAATAACGTTACTTATTATATGTAATTTTGCCTGCTTTTAATATTAGATTGCGTGTAAAATGGTGAAAGTAAATATTTTTTCAGTACAAGAAAATTCTTGGATTGATTATGGAGCAACACGATTTGGCTTTTGCCTTTTGAAAGAATCATGTATAAAATTAGAATCTTTACGAAATGTAAATGTGTAGAAGTGTATTACTTTCAAAACTATTTCGTATAAACAAATCCACTATGAAGTTAAATTTGTCTTCAAATACACGTAAACTCGAGTATAATTATATTTGTTTTGTTGAACAAAGTTTAACGTGATATATGCATTTTTTATGACCCTAAATTATGACTACAGTATTTGCGGTACGCACTCCAGGTAAGGTGATTCAGCTTGAAAAAATATTAAACATTGTTAACGAAAATTACGACGCATGAATAATATTAAAACATCCATGAGCAATCCGGGCTAAAAATCCGGTTAGCTTTTTATGTCACACGATTCTTCGTTCAATATTTTTCAAATCGTAACATTTCAACATTATCTTATCTTTACTAATGATGCAAAATTTTCTTCGCTTAAAAAATGCACGATCGCTTAACCGATAAGAACAATTTTCTCCTGAACTTTTTTTGGTCAAATCTAGTCCATCATTCGTACACTCTGAAATCCTCCGCGAAAATCATTAAGAATCACTTGCGATCAAGAAACCATAAACTGGCAGCGGCGTACGTCAAGTAGCGCCTCGTCCGCCCGCGATTAGGACATTTTTATAGCCTGGTTCGGGGCGCTTTACGACGCGCGTTACATTTCAATACTTCCCACCCGCGTATTACAAAACTGAGTTTCACTCGAGCGCTCCATTACTCCCGCGTGTCCAAACTTTTCCAGATCTCGATCGCTCCGCCCAATATCTCGTAAACATGACACCTCTGAATTCCATACCCAAACATTCCATATCCTCCGCAAGATACTAAAGAAAATCGTGTAGGTTTTGAGAAGCTTCTCAAGGAGCAGGAAAAGCTGTGGCTGGTAATATTTGTCCAGAGAAAACCGACCGCTAAAACTGGAAAGTTACTAGACTGAGAATAAATATTATAAAAATAATGGCGATCCTGGCAGGATCGCCAATTTTATGTAAATAAATAATTGGCGAATATATATACAGTAAATCGGCGATCCTGGCAGGATCGCCAATCCTGGCAGGATCGCCAATCCATTCAGGATCGCCAATCCATTCAGGATCTCCAATCCTGGCAGGATCGCCAATCCTGGCAGGATCGCCAATCCTGGCAGGATCGCCAATCCTGGCAGGATCGCCAATCCAGGCAGGATCGCCAATCCTGGCAGGATCGCCAATTATACAGTAAATCGACGATCTTGTCAAAATTCCCATACATCCCAAATATTTATTTAAGTTACCAAACACTTTCCTTGTAGTTCCCCGTAGTATTTCTCGGTAAGTGAGACACAACAGGACTCAATTTTTTCCTCGTCCCTCTACGTTGCCCGGAAAACAATCGCGCCCGAACCCCGGCCCCTTTTCGGCGCGGGCCGAAGCAGGAAGATCTCTCAAGCAACAATCGCCTATCTCCCGGCGGCATCTGATCCGGATTCGGCTGGGTTATTGAATGTGCGATCGCTTTTTTCTCGGCTGCCTCGCGGCGTTGCGGCTGCCGAGAATCGGCTCGAGGTCGTCTTTGGCGAGACGCGATAATCCCGGCGATCGGCGGGCGAGATTTGCGCGCCGGTCCGAGGCACGAAGATACGCTTAACAGGCAGCCGCGGTTAGCGGGGGGAGGCGTCGGGGGAGGGATCGGGGTGCCAAGGAGGCAGACAAGGACGGGCCACCGGGAGCCGGCAGCTGCCGTTCGGCCATCTCCGCCAGCGCTCGGATACGATCGGACGCGTTCCGGCGCGCGCGCGACCCGTGGCTCCGCTGGACCACTAAAGCGTCAGTGGTTAGCGTGCAGCTCTCGCGCGAGAACGCGGCATCCGCTTGGCAGAAGCGGAACGGGTACGGCGCGCCGCAGTAGGAGCTCGGCGCCGAGTGGGGGAAGACAGACCCCTAGCCACCCTTCGAAAAGTTGTCGCTCAGTAGCGTTTTACGGTACGCAAACGCCGGCTGCGTGTAACAGTGCGCGCAATCAGTCGCACCAGTTTTGCCACGAGTTTCGCCGGGCCGAGTGTTGGTTCCGACCGAACGGGACCTGGAATTATGTGTACAAGTGTTCGGCGACTCGCGAGAATTCGGCCGCCGAGTGTTTGAGATACTTCAACCCGCGGAGGAACAGTGCTGCAAATTATTGGATGCTCTAAGGGTATTTGTCTGAGTATTTGCGCGACTTGGCCTGCTTCTTGCGTTTCTCGTTGTTCCAGCTTGAGTGCGAACAGTTAAAAAAGTGGTTGCAGAAAGTCAGTTGCTGTTGGTTAACTGGAGATTGACCAATTAAAATTAACCAGTTAACATTCAGTCATCAAAGTTCTGTGATGATCTTTGGTCTAGCAAAGTTGGATAACCGGAGGACAGACCCTTCAACCCCCTGAGAATTAGTGACAAATCTTAGCGAGTGATCTCCATTCGCAATTTTCGCTACGATTGCGAATTAACGTTGACCTGTTAACGTTAAATTAACCGAAGTTCTGTGATCTGCAGTCCAGCAAAACTGGATAACCTAATAGTACCCCTCTCGCAGCCTCCTGTGAAAATGATAAAAGTTGGCGAATGATCTGCATTCAAAAATTGACGTGGTGATTACCAATTAACACATACCATTTCAAATTAAATCGATCAAAGTTCTGTGGGATGATCTGTAGTCCAGCAAAACTGGATAACCAAAGGGTATCCCCCTCCCGCAGCCTCCCGTGAAAATGATTGGCAAAAGTTGGCGATTGATCTGCATTCGCAATTGTCGCGATGATGGAGTTTGGACGACTTCGCGACGACTTCTCCGGACTTTTTCGCTCGTTAAGCACCCGAGACAGCGAAGTCGGAAGTCGCGCAGCATCGTCGCGATCGTCGTTTGGCCGATCGTTTTGCATAAACAACCGGGTTTATCGAGCGGCTCCTCAACTCCCGCGAAAGAGCCGTAAAACAATACTGTCGCGAACCGGCTCGGCGGAATAGCCGTCCGTCGTTTTGGGGCAAATCGAGCGGGTTGGCAATCTCGGTTGACCGTTCGCCGAGCTTAATGACCGACAGGTGGCCGAACCCGCGGGAAAAGACGCAGCATCGATCGCAAGGGTCGACGGTCACGATTGTGATGTCGTCCGGTCGCGCGAACCCGTGACCGCCGAGTCGCACTCAATTATGGCGCGATGATCGTTTGACGAAAGCCGATGCCGCGCTATTTCTTCGCTCGTCGGAATAAGTCAAACAGACCCGTATTTTTGGGTGGTCCGACTTTGTGACAGAAGTTGTGACACGGAACTATGACCGGGATAACTCGGAATTAATGGAGTACGTGGAACATTAGTGTGATATTAGTGGACGATAGCGTATTCCGAACAGCATTATAATTATGTGATTCGGAGGTCCATCGAAAGCTAATTGAAGTTGAGGAGTGATTGCCTAGTTAAAAACATCGATCTAAAGCTTATTTAAATTACTTAATTTTGTATCAGGTTTAGTTTTGTAACAAAATGTCGAAAACGGGATAAAGAAATATATTAATTTATTTTTTACTTCGAATATGATGTTCTTATGAAAGAGCGACTGTTAACTCGCGAGATAACCAAACGATCTTGCAGTAAAACTTGGATAAAGTACTCCACATTAAAATAAAGTAGATTTTCGGTCTCTTGCACTCTTCTAAGTCAACATAGACAAACCCATTGTATCGAGTTTTGCCTGCTATCGCCCCGTTCCGCATATCGTCGAAGTTCATCCAACATTGCAGTCCCTTTCGGCCGAAATTCCCTAGGCATCACGCGATTTCGTTGCCCAATTGGACATAAGATCCGACGCGACATAAAAATGTTTCGCGAACTTAATTACTTTGCCCTCGGAATCGTAAATCGTGGGCGCGACGCCATTCGGCCGCAATACAAGACATTGGCGCGGACTCAAACAGCAGTTTGGACGGCGTCAGCGACTGCTGCATGCGGATGTTCGTGGGTTCGTCGGTTGCGGCGGGCGTGATTAATATTTTGATCGGTGAACGGGCAAAAAGTGAAACGCGACCGGGGTTGCTTCTCGCGGTCGTTGGGATGCGCTGCGCGTTCGACAATTTGGTAAACACGGGGGCGTACGTGGCGCGCGGCTCGCATTCGTATTGTCAGGCGGAGTGTTTCGCGCGTGCTTTCATTTAAAACAAGCTCGCGGCGTCTTGCGGCCGCACTGATTATGCCGGAAGTCGATCAATTCGCACGGTATCGTACTGACACGCGCCTGCCCGGGAATGTATTATTTTCGGTGGGCGATGCCCATTATAACTTAAGACGACTTTGCAGGGTGAAAGAGGTGGCGCTGTTAACACCATCAGAGTAACCACAAATGGTTTTTCAATCAACCATTTGTGGTTACTACAATGTTAGCTACGTGATTAATGTATAGTAAAATGGCGATCCTGCCAGGATCGACACTGTAACAAATTGGAAATTTTCTCAACCCTTGAAAAGCCGATTTGTTACAAATGGTCACATTTCTAAATACTGGCTCTTTCCACTTTTGCTTAACTGGAATAAGTTTTTTCGTTAAGAAAGAAGTAATTCCTAATATAATTTGATCTAATCACGATCGGCTTACTCAAATAATCAAAACGTGAGGATCATAACGAAAGAGATCGATAACAGTTTTTTTCTGGGATTAATATTTGACATCTTTTTACTTGGGTAGAGCATACCGAGCTTTATTTCGTAGTCAAAGTAATGGCGCAAACATGGCGACTTACGATTTTTCGACGGCGAAAGTGGCTTCTGAGCTCAAGTCCCGAGCCAAGACGAATAATTAATCAAACTCTTAGGGTTTGGGCTAATTAATCACTTCATTTTTCACGACGTTATTTGTTGTCGGCACTTTCCCGTCGAAGAAACTCGGCGGGTCGTTAAAGATGTATTATCAAGGGTGTAATCGTAAAGTGTCGCATTCGCGTCCTCTGACGCATTATGCGAACGACGTGCGACTAAAGAATCCGTTCAATAGACCGGTTAATGAAATTGCGCGGCAAACTGCCGAGGGCGAACGAATAAATCTGGATCAACGTCGCGATTGCGTGTTACTATTCATCGTTGCTTGTGATTATTCTATAAACAAAATGTCGGCTTTGTTGGAAGTTCGCGAAAAACAATCCACGATGATGTAAAGGTACGACCCGGATTTTATTATTTCTCAGCGGCACGTTTCTTTCAAGAAAATTACAGTTTGGCATAATCCTCGCGACACTTAGTTAAAAAGTACTCTTTGTTAAAACGTTTTAATTAGCATGATGAAGATGTCAACTTTTCTAATTGCGACGAGAAAACGTTGCCTTCTTCGCGTTTTCTCGTTCCGTCGCAATCGCTTCCACTCTTTTTTTGAGTTAAGTAATATACTCCGATTGAGATAAATATTTAATTTAGACTTTCAATTAACTCAGAAACATGATGTGAAATGATTATCAAATTATAATTTAAAAACATTAAGTCAACGACCGTTTCATGTCGGTCTCTCCTGGACTTCTCGCCGTTGCAAATCGACAATGATTTCAATTAACGAAGTAAAAACGTGACCATTATAAAACGTGATTAAGAATGTTCCCCTTCATTTTAGGGCAGCTTTTTATTTCGATATTCTCCGTCTGTCGATATTCCACTTAAATTATGATGAAATATTTCTGATCGTGTTACTGTATTATATATAAACGTCCGCTCATTAAGTGCCGCAATTATCGCATATCTTCAGTGTAAATTACCACCTCGAGTTCCTATCCTTCATCTGGCAATATCTCCCATTTCCGTAGCGAATTTCAAAAACATTCATTCCAATTACACGTATTAAAGGGCCCGGCAAAGGCACCATTTTTATTGCTGCACGTACGTTAACTCGAATCGCAAAGTGCGACTCAATTGACCCCGAATTCACATTACGCGGATCCCGCTTTTAAAATAACGAACGTCGCGCTCGCGCGAAAATAATCATTTCGCATGAGCGGTCCTCTATTCCGTACGAAACCGGCGCAAAAACCGATCGACGCTCGGAAATCGATACTCGCGTGCTCCCGACTACATAAATTGTCCGATAATGAGTCCGCGGCGCCGATCGTGCAGTTTCGATCAACAGTGCAGAAACACCTCCGTCATCTTTGTGCGGACTCGCAGACGTGTATCGTCGTGTTTTCTTTTATCTCGCAGAAAAAGCAGAAAGGTCTTCGTACGCCAAAGACGTAATCTCTGATTACGATGATAACGAATTGCTATCTTTTTAGGGTCGTTTCGTTCGTTTGCGTGGAAAAAAACAAATGAGAAAAAAATAGATAAATTGTTTACCTACCTACGTTTACTTAGATTCGCAATAAGAATTGGTGGAAGCGCAGGTAGAATATTTCTTGAAGAGGCTAACTAATGTGGTTGACTGTCGCAAAGAGTACTTAATATAGTCGAAATATGTCTTGCGGAGTATAAGTAAGCGTTCTGGGCTGATTCCCTCTAGCAGTTGAAATAGATCAGCTCAGCATTTGTAAAGCGCTACAATCGTTTTCGCGCAAAGAATTGTTTTCGTGAAAATAAATCTCAGCCGTGAATCGTGATGGGTACTATTGTTATTGTTGTTTTTGTTTTTGTATTTGTGTGCAGATTGAATGGAAAGAACAATGACTGTGATCTATGATATTTTCGATACATAAAATGCGGGTGGTTTAGGAACACACTGATACATTTGGAAATTGTAAAAACTGTAGGGCTGATTCAGTCAAACCACACTAACATAACCAAAAAAGTTTCTTGTTTGACGTGTAATGTCACACCCATTTTGACTATATTGATTCACAATTAACAAGTATGAATGGATAGCAGAATTGAACTTCACCTATCACTAGCAATTTTTTATCAAAATGAATCGAGAAGAAAAGGATTGTATGTAGATTCTCGACGCACAATCTAGACGATTGGAACAGAAATTCGAAATTTGAATTGCGATTTCAATTTGCGATGTTTGCTATTGTTGAAACTCTGGAAATGAAATAGAAATGTCGACCTAAAAACTGATTCCAAGTACGAAATTCACTTTCGATGTTTTCTATGCTCTTCAATTCAGGAATTGGAATAGAAACTTTACATTAGAGGTTAAGTATTCAGACGTTCCATAACAGCTCAAGTTTTAGATTTAGCTGACTCTCACAAGTTGTGAATGTCTGTTTTTGATGTAAAGTAACAAATTTTACTGACATTTACGTCAGAATCGGATTCCATAAATGTCATCATCTTCTAACTTGGAATGGAAATAGATTGAAAACAACTGACGTTTCGAATTCTCTACTCTCCATCATCCAGTTCATTAATTGAGAATTTTACAATCATAATCTTTCAAATTCATTTTAACAACATTGTTTATTAGTAACATTGAAACATTTTATTTCTGTGCGAGTTCGCTCGTTATTCGCGTGAAAGCGACAAACAATTAATTTTTTGATCCCGCGCCAACAACAGTTCGCGATATTTGCATCGACATAATCAAGTTCGCGCACTTTTGTCGAGGCAACGTCAAAAGTTATCGATTGTCCCGGCAAGATACAATTACGCTATTAAAAGATAAATCTGCCCTTTTACGGAGTTTTTTCCGGGCTCGAGTTTTCGCGCATTTGGTTATACTTTAGCACACTCTTTCGCCTGCGACGGTCAAAATCAAAAAGTCGAATTTCCATAAATAAATGTTTCGCTGTGTCTGACGGTGAGCGAGAAAGTTTGCACCTTATTAATGGTTGTCCAATTTAAAGTTACAAAAGAGTTTAAGTTGACATTTTGTTGCAAATGTCCGAAACAATTTATTTCGCCGTGACAGCGTTTCAAGTTATCGGCGCATCGAACAATGCGCAATGATTTGTTTCGCGCGATCAATAGTTTGATATGAATGCTGCTGAGGATTTATCGCAAGTTTACGGCGGGGCTTTTAACAATTCGATTATTAATTGTTCAGCTTCGGTTGATCATTTATAAACTGCAAAGCCAGGACAAAATAAGTTTAAATTGTAGAGTTTTCTAATTGGCTTCGTTTTGTCACACCGTAAAAACAGTTTACCGAAACGTCGTGATAAATAACGACTTTCAGAAATTTAACTTGTTTTCTTTTGCGTCTTTCACATAAGTACATAATACATCCCAGGAGTAAATAGACCGTAATTGAGCATGTAATTTTACTTTCGTATTTTTCCCCATTGCAGTTTAGTCGGGAATAGATTAATTGGACTAATTAAATTGCAATTGACAATTATTTTGTGCTCCTCGTACTATGTTAGTGGTGTGCAAAGTCGCACGCAAAAAACCCCCTGACTCACTTAAAGCGGCAATTTCTAAGGCGACAGGCGTCAATAATTTAATTGATTCCTGGAAATCCGAGAATCGCCGTTTCCCGCTAAAGTGTTTGTTCGATATAATGGAGGTACTTGCAGGATTGCTCCAATATTGCACAAACATACAAGCATATTTGGCAAATTATTGATCAAACAAATTTACCTACATGTTGTGTTTCGGAGTTCGACGTGCAACGGGTTTGGGAATACAGGATTTGTCATTTGACGTTACAATTATTCCGTTAATTTTTTCATGCGATTGGAATCATGAGTGGCGCGCTGGGACAAAACATGAACGCCGAAACCGACAAAAAAGTCATTTAATCCGCTAATCTAGCTTCTCGATCGGATGTTGGGGATTTTGCGGTGAATTGGCTTTTGGAAAGTGATCTATGAAATGCGAGTAATAAGATGCGATCGATGAGAAGAATCGACGTCATGTAAATTTAGTGATGGAATAGAAAAAATATTATTGCGAAATAATTATCGATACAAAAAGATTTCAATTCAACGTATAGTTTATTCTTAGATTAAAGTATAACATTAGCTTGAAGTAGTTCTCACATATCCACAATTTGAGGTTAGCTGGTTATTTATATTTCTGAAGAAAATCATACAGTTTTAAATCTTTTTACATATTATAATTTGTTTATCATTCCAATGATTTTTTCAGATTTATTTTCGAATCATCACTAAAAGCTCAATTATTCCATGTCTGTGTTAAAAATATATTTTTTAAATTAGTTACTTCGAAATTTAATCCCGTAAGGGAATGTTTTTAGCACAGTAATAAATGTTGAAATGTTTATTGTAATAGAATATGTGGGATGGAAAACAAATTTTAGACAAAATTCGGTATATTTTATCAGATGATTGAATTGCTTTAAACTTATTTATAGCGATAGATATCAGTCGAGCCCCTGAAAAGTGTCAAAACAACAGCAACGGGATATCCGCTCGAAGGGGCCGTGACACGTGACACGTTCGATGCGATTATTTTTGTGCAGTGCTAATGACACGATCAAATTGAGGTACCTTCGAATATATCCGATGCTAGGGTAGCTTCCCTTAAACACCCTAAACGCCATCGGGGAATTTGTCTTCGGGTGGCAAATGGCTTAAGGCGACGTTCCGTAAATACTATATTCGATTAACCGTGTACTTCGATGCACGCAGTGCGCACGCATCAATTGCATCATGTGTTTATGCAATTTTCGTGCTGGCGGGTTGCAGAGTCAATTTGTCGAACACTGATATTGTTGGGTAAGGAGAAGTGATCGGGGCGCGGAAGCACTAAAAGGTAATGGATATATCAAAAATGGTGAACAGAAGGAAATAATCAGCGAAACATAGTCGTGGGAATGAAACGGAAAAGTATACTAATAAAACGAATTTTTCCGTGGCGAATTATGTTGTTATTGTTTTTCACAAAATAATAATATAGCTTTACGGGTATGCTATCCCGAATAAAAATATGTTACATTTTGCAAATTTTGAGTAAACACGTTTGAACACAGTTTATTCCATATTAACAACTAGAAAACATTGCAAACTTTGTGCAAATTATGCAAACATTGAACAAACATATTAAGGTAGTTCTTCCGTGAAGGACCGGATATTTAGGGCGCTAAGCCAAATTTTACTCTCTCATTGAAATAATAATGTATTTTAGGTGATTTTGTTAGAACAGGTTTTTTAATGGCATTCGAATAATTGTGTAATGGTTAAATAAATAAAAACGAAAACATTGTTAAAATGTGTATATTTTTCTGTATAAATTTGAAAATATCATAATTTATTATAACTTATTTTGTGGTACCTATACAATAAAATTTGTTTAAAAATATACTTACATTTCAACAAATTTTGAGGGATATAGGTGTAATTATTAATGCTTCAACTTACACATTTTTCCTACTCACTTTCAGATTCTTACACCAATTACCTTTTGTCAGAAACAGTACAATACAGCTACCATTATCTTTCGCTTCCTGATTTGAAGTTCCACCGTAAAAATGAACGAAACACATCGCAACTGTGCGTAATTCACAAAACCGGTCATATGTAGGTATTCGTATATAATTTTGCACTTAAAACAGCGCCCCCGGTAAGAACAATAAATAACGCCAGTGCAAAAGTGTTCCCGAAGTGATGCGTCTTTTTCACGCGAGCCGTGTGTTTTGGTGCAAAGTGGGTACTGCGCGGGGAAGAGGGAGCGGGGCGAGGGGAAGAGTAATGTATTCCGAGGGAAAAGCGTATAGGCGACGCCAGCGGTAAAGAATGCGCGAATTAAACGCTGATTTTGCTACTGCGACAGAGAAAACAGCCGAATTGACGAATTTGTTTATTTTCAAGATGAAATGCTGCGGATAATGGCACAGGATGGCTCCGATTCAATCGAACGCGATTGGACATTTGTTTTGTCGATCGGAGAATCCGTGAAGTGCCGCGTTTTAAGTAAATGCTATTGTTTCGCGCGATTCTTGCTTTGGGCATGAACGCGCGGCATGAAAGGATGACGTCATCAGTGCTCCATATGTGCATTTGATGCTCAACTTAATGGAATGGCGATTTGAAAAATGAATCGCGAAACGTTCGCTTGTTGTTTTATTTTGTTACATAAATAAAAATATAAAGGTACTTGTATGTTTGTATTTGACATAATCATTAAGAAATAGAGTGCGCAAAGCAATATGAAAAATGATTAGAGGTGAAATGCCACAGGGAGGGGATATGTTGCGGTTAATAAAAGTATGTCAAATAAACTAATATATGATTCGTGTACGCTTCAATAAACATACATATTGTTAATCTAAATTGTAGTATAAAGTAATTATTAATGCAGAATTAATTAAAGCTCGATTGTAAGATTTCAATTACTAGAACACTTCACAGTACTCTCTGACCATTGAATATATATTATTAAAAAAGTGTACGTTGATTACATACCATTAACAATTTCATATCCAATTTATTTCCGAGTATTCCAATTTCATCAATATCAAATTTAATATTCAAATTACATGAAATTAATAAAATCGTTACTGAATACTCTATGCACATGCTCTATAAATGAATACTTTATATTATCTTATCGAGAATATGAATTTTGCAAACAACTGGAATGTTGTACATGGTAATTAATATAAATTAATACGAATTATAAAAATGTTTTGTCGTCAATGACAATTTCATGATAAATTAATTTTATATTGCTATTGTTTAACGAACATTGAAATCATAATATATTAACGGTAAAAAAACGGAAAATTTTTACATTTTTCAGTGAAACATTATATGTCATAAACACATCCATACTAATTGTTTCCATAAACAGCGTCAGCTATTTTTCGAAATACAACTTTCAATAAAATAATTTACCGTACGTTGCCTGTGGCAATGATTACAATTTCGAAATGAAATTTTCACGGAAAACGGGAAAGGGTCGCAATATGAAAAGGGTCGCAAAAAATATTACGTTCAACTTTTGTTACGAAAATCGATACCGCCTCAGTGCTTTAGTAAAGCGAAAATTCGAATTACAATTATCGTTCGACTCAGACGCGTGACATCGTTTGATCTTGAAGCTGGTATTATTTGGAATGAAAATAGTTTGAAACAAGATTACACAGGTGAATTACCACCTTTCTACCTCACCAAGAACAGTACTTTTGTATTGTAATAATATTTCACCTTCATTTACATGATTGTGCGAACTGTTAAGTGTACCGTTGTTCTGCAATATGAACTGCACTTTACTATCGTAATCAAGTAATCGTATTAATGAACCGTTCATTTGCGATACAACTGTAGCAATTTCTTCGTTTGATCCGCGAAACCCCGCGGGAAATATCGAGTACGTGAAAAGTAAAACTCTGAAACAAAGGAACACGTTTAATGCCAAGAAATTTGGCATCAACGGTTTATCGTAATTTATTGTTAAAGACCTATTAATAAAGTATTTTTTGACGAAAATTATCAACTGCATTTATAGAGTTTATCTTACGAGAAGTTCAGTTTAATTAATAACTATGTCATCGTTATATTAATAACAAAGAACATACACTCAGGTGTTCCAAAAGTTTGAACTTATACTTCGAACTTTTAAGGACCTACTGAACATCTTCTTCCAACCTACGGATTATAAATCGACGTATACATCAACTGTACTAAGTTCTGAATCACAAAATGTATTTCCTTCAAAGAGTTGAAAAACGATTTTTGTCATACCTGCACAAAAAATGAACTTTTTCGTGCCTGTATATCGGGCGCAAAGTGGTTCTTTTCCGCCCTCG
>JABFPB010000418.1:0-39570 GCA_022817645.1 Ceratoteleas bidentatus
GAATCCGATGTGACGCCCTTGCGACTCAGATGTGAGGTCTATGTGACATCGATGTGATGCCGACGTGACACCGATAAAACTTCCTCGTAATATCATTGTGTGAGTCGCATTCTTGACACACTGAGGCGGACATTGTGATTCACATGTCGCAAGAGAGTCCCATGCGACGCATATGCAGATCACATGTAAATTCGCCGCGACGTCAATGCGAGTCACAGTTTTTATTGGGCACCTATTCCAAAGTGTAGTTAGTTATCTTCGTAGTGAATTTTTTAGTTAATATTTAGTAACTTAATGTTAAGTTCAGGCTAATAAATAGTTGACCTATCTATTTAGTTGAAAAAACGATTTCCTTTCCTCAGTACAATCTCTAGAAGTAAACAAATGAAAATGTTGCACATTCCCTAATATTACATGAAATCTTTCAAAGTACACATTGCAATATTTATAACTTTATTTGTCTCCGTCTACATAATTCGAAAGTATTAATCCAAGGTTCTTTTTCATTTTTCAGGTTCTTTTTTAAGGTTTAGGGAAATTAATAAAAAAATGTGGCCGAAATTTCATCTAACAAATAAAGTAACTAAAAAAATGCAAAACACTGCTAGAGTACCATTGTATCCAGTACTCGGGATTCTCACTAATAAAACTGTCCACGCCGTTATCGATAAATGTATTTTTCAGCATTACAATTATATCAACACCTGTCGTTTATTCATATAAAAGTAAGAAGCGGAAAAGAAAGACTCCTTGGCAAACCGGAATATAAATACCTTATTAAATCAATAAACGACCGTCGAAAAAACGGAAACTTTGGACTATAATAACCGATAGAATAATGTTTACTAAACATACTTACCATTCTAAGTTTTCGTAAAATCGCAATCACGACTGCGATCGCGTTATAATAGGCGTGACCATTAACCCGCCTCGAGAATTATCCTACACACTGCTTCACACGAATATCCAATAAATCAAAATCGTTATCTAAATCCGGAGGGGATTCGATTCTAAACCGAATCAAAAGCGGCCGCGAAATCGCGATACGGTTGATGCAATAAACCAGTATTATTGCTGAGTTTTCCAAAAACGCGTCCATCTGGATTTGGTCTGAAATCGGTAAGAATTTCATACATCTCTCTTCTGATTCAGCTAGAAACAAAGTGCGCAATAAGAAATATGGTAATACTGGGTTGTTACCTGAAAAAGCCGGCACTGTAAATATTGTTTTTATCACCGGCATTTTTTTCACGTTTACTCAACTTGCAGATCAGCTTACAGATGCGCGATTTATTCTCGTTCGCTTCATTAGTAGATCTTACCTGCAGTCGAAGCGCGCCAAGTCCAGAAATAAGCGCGCAGACAATTCGTTATTTTTACAAACCTTCTCGATGGCTAAGTGGTGAGAAAAATTCATCGGCGAAAATTGAAATAAAGCTTTTTAGAATGGAAATAGATTCAGCTTGATTTCTTTTGCAAATATTGGCATTTTGTTGTGCTTCTAAAGTAGAACTGTGATATTAAGGTATTATCGTAATATTAAGGTATTCAGCATACGTAAACATTTGTACCATGGATAGAATACACATAAATGTTTTACAAATATTTAATATTTTCGACCCACCCTAGGGTACAATTAAATGCGTACCTTAGGGTGGGTCGAAAAAATTAGATTTATTCGGATGAGTTCTAAAAAGTAAGTTCCCGATGGGAAAAAAATTTGGGTAAAAATAAGTGTTTTTAAAGAAAACCTAGAGGGCACGCGAGTGCTTAGAAAATGCCGTTTTTGTGGTTTTCCCCCAATAACGTTCTCTATCTTAATTTATCGGTCGAAAATGGTTGACCTTCGGATATGTTGTGACCAATCCAGTAGCATTCAGTGGGACATAGCTGATAATCTGCAAGGGTAAAATGTTGATTCAATATTCTAACCTATTTTGTAAATGATTTTTCAGTCAGCATCTCATTTCAAAACAAAAATAAAGAAAAAATGTAGAGGAAATAAAAATATAAAAGGCAGTTTTTGTTATCTCGTGATACGATGATATATTCAACGAATAATGGTAGAAGTATTATATTTCAGCTATGTTGATTAGAAATATCTAATCAACATAGTGTTTTAGTGGCTTATCAGCTATGACTCGCTGAAGGATTAGGATCCGGTTATAACATATTCGAGGGTCAACCATATTCTACCAGTAATTTAGGATAGAGAAGATCGTGTGAAACACACCAAGAAGCCGCGTTTTTACACACTTGCGCAAGATATTGTTAAAAAACACTTGTTTCTACCCAAAACTTGTTTTTCCTTTGAAAAGTTATTTTTAGAACTCAGTTCAGGAAATCTAATCTTTTCGACCCACCATAATATACAAGTATTGTATGGTGTCCTCATTTTTTTCTATATGAACTCCTAATGTTTTACGAAAACTCCTAATGATAAATATTAGTTTTTAGAAATATTTTTATGAACGTTTGCTCCGAAATTAACGGAAATCTTTCATTCTTTAGGATCAGTGTATTACATTAGGAAAATTGCATTAAAAGTTATCTTAACTTACTTTGCATTCGTAATATATCTATAATAAATCGGAAAAAATAGGAATAAAATACAATAATTTGACGTGAAAATTACTTTATTAAAAGAATTATTTCATTTAGTTTAGGATTTTCCAGTGAATTCTCGAGCATTTACACGAATCACACGGACACTTTAACACGTTAAGACATTATGGCGTATAATTCTAAAACCAGATAACACATCGTACTGTAGTTTTACAGAAAACGTGTAAAAATAGACATTATACTGCGTATTGTTACATAGAAACTGTAAAAATACATACTATGTAATTTTACACTTTCTTACAACGTTTATAGAGCAAGAACAAGTAAATATCAATAAAGTTTACATCGGTATAGCTTACACCGACATCGTCCATGTTTGAATATTAAAGGTAGATTCACAAACGCGCGCGCGTTCCAATGATAAAACAAATGGAAACGCGCAAGCGTTTGATATTAAATCGCCGTATTGCGAATTCATCCTAAATGACAGCGTTATGGTAAAACTGAGACATGATGATTCGACCATCACCAGCAGTCGAAAAGTGGTTTGACGAATAAAACAAGAAATATTTCATAATAACGAATAGGAATAAATTGATACCTAAAAAATGATCCAATGGCCTCGTTGGAAAGATTCCGAAAACATTATTTAATTTTCAATTTCTGACCGTTTTGATTTTCACTTCCTTCCAAGTTTGTTCTATTTTGGTGATGTATCAATGTTTTCAATGATATTTATAGTTCTTCAAAAAGAATTCGCTTTTGTTCAAGTCCACTATCCATATTCAAACATGAATTCTTTTCTATCCTGTCAAATTTCAGTTAGATCGCCATTTGAAAAACGCTTAATTTGAATTCATAAATTGGAATTCATTAAACTATTACTGCATTCAAACCATGCCAAATACATTCTAGACAATTCAAATTAATGCGGAATCTGGCTAAAAATCCCATTCTTTTCTATTCATTTCTCTCAGAATGTTTTTTGCATGCCTCCTTAATATCTAGATTTTGGTATGGTAAGATGTTTCCACGGAAAGTATTTTCTAACATGGTTGTCCTCATGATTTGTTTGCTGAAACATTTTCTTTGAGCTCACGGGGTAAAACATAATTGTTGTAAGAACCACAGAAAAATAGTTATGATGAATAAAGTAAATTAAGCAACAGAATTTTGTAACTAAATGGTGTTGAATGGACAGATTTTAAATGCTATTTATTTGACGCGCTGAGAGCAAAAACGAAACAACGCCTATTTAAAATACATTGGAGTTGTTACGTTTTTGCTCTCAGCGCATCATTTATCATTCGTGATATATTAATGATTATCGAATGATATATTTTTACTTTATTCTAAGTATTCACGATAAAATTTCGATTTTGGACAAAGAAAGAAATATGTAGTGTTTTATTAATGTGGCTGTCACGGCTATGATTCTTACGTAGAGAACATTCAACAAATTGTTTCTTCAAATGCAATTCAAATGTAAACGCTAACACATGCACACTGTTCCATTGGTCAGCTCACCAGGACGTTTGAAGACGTAGGGATTCGAGTGAGTTAAAGTGCCCTGGAATCAAAAATGTCTTCGAACTATTTTGCTCAAAAACGTTTGAACTTGTACAAAATGTGCACACGGAAAAACTGTTGATGCCTAAGGTCTGAAGTATGATGTTCAGACTTCAGTCCGAATTCGGGACTTAAGATGCACTCGTACGACGCTTCGGAAGTAAGAAGTTGCAATATTTGAGACATTGTTTGAGATTTGTAATTCGGTACTGAACTCACGATACGGCCCTTTTCAGCTCCCGGTATGGTATAGCCCGAATGGTACGATAGCCCAAATTATGAGACGTCAGAAATATCGGCGTTCGGGAGGACTGATAAATCGAATTTTTTACCGCATATACCCCCCACCGCCAATATTTTTCACCAATTTGCCATCCCTGGATCGAACGACTCGAAAAATTCCCTTGAAACTCGACTTTGAAAGTCAGCTTCCTGCTTGAAAACCATTTCCGCACCAAACGCGACAGTAATTGAACAAATAATTTAGTTTTTATAATGTTAAAAGTAATAGATAAATGTTACAACCGACTTTGTTGGAACATCAGCACATATTCCATAGCCTTAATTCAGTGTTTATGTCAGATTTAGGAAATGGTTGAATCAACTATTTCTTGAAGTCGAGCGTATAATAAAGATTTGTTTTGTTTTGCTCTACCAACTAGAATTGTCTATCAGTTAAACAGATTTTGCTGCTGTGTCAGCAAATTATTTTTCCCCATGAGGTTAGTTTGAATCCCTGCTTCATTTGCACCGATAAATTAATGCTTTTTATGTATAAGAATCATGCTAACATAACATAGATTTGGTGATGTAATTTTTGCATAACATCATTCATGCCAAAAATCGCCCGGCATTTTGCAATTTTAGAATGGGGAGCTAGCTGCCCATCGTAAGAAACATCTCACGCGATATAAGTGTGAGACCACCCAGCTCTTCGATCATGAAATTCAAACTATATAAAATCAGGTTCTGTTTGATTTTCGAGCATGGGGCGTTGCATACACTAAATTCAGGAATTTATGCAACAAAAGCATGGACAAATTATTGCTTAAAAAGGATGGTATATCCTCCTTTTACAGGTAGAAAATTCTCTCCCAGTAGAATTTTAATAAAGCCTCAGTTGTTTCTAATCAATATTTTATACAATTTACACACAAATACTGATAAAACCAGTTTTCTATAGGAATATTTTATAGCATATTTTAATAACGACATCGGGCACTACGTTATAATATTGCTACAAACTTCAGATTTGAGTACTTACCTGAAAAACAATTTTATTAATTTCTAACAAATATTTTGAATCAAGTATTTTGTTTCAAGTATTTTGCATCAGTAGTACATTACACCACTAGGGAGGAAATTTCGTATTTCTTGAGGAGTACACTTGCGAGTTCTGGAGGAAACATATGAGAAATCGAAATTCCGTAAACATTAATTTTAACATGATTTATTCTGTAAACATTCATTTTAACTCTTTCTAAACTGTTTGTGTGTCTAAATGTTTGCGTCTCATTGTCGTGTGGAATATCGAAGACTAATTTTCCTTTTTCGGTAACAAATTTTCATTCAATCAAACTAACTCTCAACATCCTGTTAGATACGAATATCGAAATACATAACCAAACTTTTATTATTAAAAGTTACTATATATCTACAGTTATTCTATTATCATTTCCAACGCAAATCCTGATTAAATTCTCTAAATTCTCTAAAAACGACGACCCGAAACGGCTTCATGTTTTTCTCATACCAACTTGAATGCCGTTGCGCGGGAATCTAAAACGCCTCGCTTCGTGACCGAATTGGTTTGGTCCGCGTGGAAAGAGATTGTTTATTATAGCGTTTTCAGCGCTGCACGCGGCGGGTCGGCGTAATCTCAAGGATGGTACTGAATAATACATCGTGCAAACTATCTAATAGATGAAAAGAAAGACGCGAGGATCAGGAGAGCATGACTGCATGGCGGCGGTTACAGCCATCGGCACCACATGAGAGCACTACAAAGACAGCCTGACCGGCCAATCGAAGGCCGTCAGTACGAGGGCTATAATCGCCTCGGAACAACGCAAATGCGTTCAAAATGCCAATTCCAATTGATAAATCATCACGGCGAGGTGAGCCGCACGTAATTTTTTGCGGAATTCCTCGCGCTGATCAATACGGGTCGCGACTGGTTCGTGCATGTTGATCAATATCGCACCCTTGTCACTATTAATACGCGGAGAGTCGATTTTTGCAAAATCGGCGCTTTATCGGTCGATTTGAGCATTTGAATAATGATATTGGAGTTTGAACATTCAGATAGTCGCGGAACGCGGTAAAGTTGTTATCTGTCTCGTCGATAACGCAACGGCTGCGAATTTAATTAAACGAACATTCATTAACGACAGTCGAGCTTTGAAAGTCAGAGCGTATTTTGTATTTTATTTGTTCAATATGTTTAAAGGTGGTCGATGCGTATGTAATGGTGTCGATGCGTCTTGTGTCAAATGGAAATTCCTAGTGCAGAAAGTTGAACGCATTTGTCAATTGAGGTAGACGATAATCAGAACAAATCGCAGAAAGGGTTGTTATAAAGGACGATGACGAGGGGAAAGGGCGCAGTTACCAATAACGAAGGACTAATGGGGAGAAAGTCGGGAAATAAATGAGCGCAACAAGACTAGAAAGAAGGCTCTTCGCCATTAACAGATTATGAGAACGGCGCTGCGTTGCACATCGGACGCAGCTAAACTTGGCTGAAATTAATAAATTGGCATGTCAGGGTGTTAAAGAAATTTGAGCTGCATCATTAAAGATTAATTGGCGGTAAATTAGTCAGCGTGACGTTATCATGTCTGCCAAAAAATCTGATCGTTATTTCGCAGACATTATGGACAATTAGTCCAGAATTTGTATTATACAAAGTATTCTTCGAAATAGATTGAGTTATAATGCAGTTATTTGAGTTAATACAATCACACGTGGGTATAATAAATAGTCACGATTTAAAGATGGTAAAAATGTATTTTGTTGAAAAGGGGTATTGTTGAAGGAAATAAATTGAATAGACGTTTAAAAATCCATTTATTCATTAAAACATACACGGTGAGGTAACGGGCTACAATATTTACGAAATGATCCAAAAATCGAGATAAACCGAAAAGTTGTTGCGTTTTGAAGTACCATCTCAAAGGTTGTACAAAGGCGAAATAATATTTTACAATGACGGACTTCGCAGCACCGAAGACAACAATCTCTGACAAGTTTAGTTTGCATTAAGTTATCATTACAGACATTTACAATCCCGGTTCTGTGTACCTTGCGGAACGAAGTGTGGTAAAAACAAATATAGTTATAATTGGCCGCAACAAGAGCTGAAATGAGCGCAGTATCTAATCAACGTTCGTTGATTTACAAGAAAAATGTTCATGCTTCGTGCAGTTTGCGTTTTCTTAATGCATAAAATGAACAAGAGGTTTAATAGATCGTAAAACGGGTGCGTGTGAAAAATGGCATTAATGAGTGACCGCGTAGTTTGCCTCTAATTAAAACAATGTGATCAGTTGTGTCGTTACGAAATTTCTTATAGGATATTTTGGACATTGCATGCAAAATATGTGTCTTATTACACTAAGAATAACTCTAATCTAATCGGTATTTACTTAGCAATGTAGCTGATGCGCGAATGAGTAATCAGGTTAACTTTAACCCTCATTCATTTCCGATCATTATCGCATTTTGCGAAAACATTAGCGTTCTTACATGTTTACTCCGAATAACCACGAAATGACAAAGAACTGTTTTTCTCGGGAAACTTTTCGTTTTTGCCCGAAGCCAATATTTCTTTGCTTCGCACTAGGTCTGAAAATGTTCCGCGCTAGGCTGTTTGATGTCCGCAAAAAAAGTAAATTCATCCAAATGTCCGGCCCAAAACAACTGTAAACTCGCTCAAAACTGTCTAAAAGCATGTGGACTCGCAGTCTTGGAAGCCCAATCGAAATTCGATATCTTCTCCAATCGATGCTCTTCTTTCGTCCGTGCATCCGACTTTGTCTACACAAACATCCTGACAAAGAACCGAGAGCCTCTACGAATCTTACAACTCTTCCCACAGTTGGTCTGTATATTATAGATGGTAGTTATTTTTCGCCTTACTTCCAGTACATTCGCGAATATATACGGTTTTTTAAAGAAAACCACGCAACGCAATTTCACAATCTAATAAGATTTTTGTTCGCGCGGCGAGTGTACATGATTGGCTTTCGGTATCGCAATTTTAGACGGCTCAGTGCCATATAATCTTACAGCATAACAACGTATCTTTCCACTTAAAATGTAAATTAATATCATCTTAAATCAATCATCGTAACTGCATTACTTGCCGTAACATAATTAATCACGGAATCAGGCGACAATCCAGTCGCCTTAATATAGACGCGGAACCACTTTACGAGCCTTAATCCACGTAGCGGAACTACTACGGATTTGAAAATAATGTCCAATTGCTTGACTTGCTATTCATATATATAGAATAGTTCAACAAACTATTAATATCCAAAGAACCAAGTACCTAAACACACTGCATTGCTTCTAAACATCTTCCAACTTAAATCATTCCAGAACCTCTCTGACAAAGCCTCAAAAGGAAGTCTAACCAATTGCCTTTGATCTTCCATATGCATTCCAGTTGTCTCTAGCCATCTAGATCCTTTGGAATAATAAATATCGCCAGAACAGACTCGACTGAAAAGCTAACTAATAGCACAACCTAACAACCATATACTTACACAATACCCAACACTGCATAATCAACCTCACGAAGACCGGAACTTCTCATTTGATCCCCTTCTTATCTCACTACTCCATAGACCTATCTTAATTTCGCAAGATCGCGTAAGGGTTCCCGCTCTATCTCCCGAAGTTTCCCATTTACCGTTCGCGAAGCAATTCCATTCCTTATCCCAACCTTCAAATCGAACCACCTCGAATTTCGCCAGCCATCGTTCAAAACCACCGTAGACCATGCCCAAGCAGTGCCGCTCCTTATCAGGGTTGCATCTCCTACCCTAATCACCAAGCACCCAACACCCTCCTCAGAACAGGTCCTCCTAACGACCTCTTCAGCGAAAGACCGCCGCCACTTTTTCGCGGATCATCCTCCCCATTAACAATCACCCCGGTCCTCCTATACAAAGACGTCCCGCTAGCTCTTCTTCCTCTTCTTCCGCCAACCAAACCCTACCCAAGACTCCTACTCCTCCTCATTAATTCCCTGCCACACGACGCCGAATTCCATCCACATCCTCTCCGCCGTGGCATTCCCGATATCTCAAGCTTATCAGGCTCGCATCCTCAGGTTCAAGAACCCGGTGCACCAACCCTCAATGCAGGTGCTGAGCCTCTACAACAACAGCCAAAACAACAAATGACGGGAATACTCGGCGACCAATAATAAAACGGCACCCGCGACGAGCGCGAGAGAGAAAGTCGGCGGGGAGGCAAGGGGGGGGGGTCGGAGTCCGCAACGATCCGGTCGTTGTCAGTAGCAGCGCTCATCGTAGAAATTCGCGCGACGCCGAGCGTCACTGACTCTGCGGATCGATAGCGTTCTCCCGGCGGACGGCGCGGGGGCGGCTTGGGTACAAGGGGGACGCCTAAGGGGGTGTTGCCATGGCGACGGGCATTAGCGACGTCGGGGTGGGTGCTTCGGCCGGCTGGTGGTGTCTCTCTTGCGCCAAAGGGGTCGCGAGTATAGCGCTCTCTGTCGCGCGGCACTCCAATTTCGTAACGCGGCTGATGACGATCTTTGTGTATGCGTGTGCGAGATCCAGCAGGGGGTCGGAGAACCGGCACACGCGTTTGTTCATTTTTGGAGAAACTTGGCGGCCAGGGTGCGCCAAGAGCGAGACGGAGCAAGGTAAAAATAAGCAACGCCGGGCGCGCAGATACCAGGGCCACAGCAGGGCGACGCGATTTTCGGCGGTTTTTGATGACGGGGTGGTGGGAAGGGGTTAGGCGCTCTTCGGTTGGAAGTTGGACTTGGTTTCGAGGCTTGATCAATAAGTCGCCACTGCGGAGCCTTTGGTACTTAATGTGGCTGGGGCGTGGTGGGGCCGGGGAACTGGTGGTTTCGACGGAAGATCGTGGCGGGGGTGCACTCACTGGGATATGAGTGATGAAATCAATTTGGTGGGAGGTGGGCGGAGGTGGTCCTGCGGAAAATTGAGTGGAACGATTGTCTTGCAGGATCGGGAGGTTTGTAGAAAATAGGAGGGGTATGCAAAGTTGAACAACGAGTTGGTGTGAATTGAAAAAACGAATTTGCTGAAGAACTTAGACATGGGTAGTTATGAAGATTAAGTCTAAGCGAAAAGAAGAGATGAGTCACGACGATTTCCTCACGCCAATATCGCTTAGAACATCTCAGCAAGCAGAAATATCTCTATCCAAAACAAGTCTACCGAGAAACGTTATACACGGCGTTATCAATCATGGTGCATAATTTCTAAAGCCACACACTATCTGGAACTTAAATTGTTTATTTCGGTCATCCATCTTGACTTGCGCTTACAGGAATCGTTCGTCTTCCACACCTGATACGTTTACGGCATTAATCACCCAAAATGCACGACGAACATTCTCCGGCTGTGCAGAATCACCCATTCCAAATCTCTCTATCTTCCAAAAATCTACCCAAATCTTCTCTTTATAAAGTAACTTCCTTGCCGAGAAAAGCCAACGCCTCGAGACCAAAAATATGTTCAAAATGTGTTCGTTAAGGTGGTCCGCAAGATGCGTCGACGCCCGAACGACGAAAGAAACGCTAGAAAAGACAACGCGCTTTCTAGCCTCTATATTTAGCGGCGCGCTTCGCGGAAGAGGCTCAGCCGCGAGCTGAACGGGCGTTATAAATTAACCAATTATCTTGCCGTTCTAGATTCGCGCCATACTCCGCGATCGTTATCTCAATCGAGAAATCCACCGCGCGCTTGCCGCAAAGAGCGCTCTTTTGTTGGCGGGTGTTTTTGCGCCTCTTGGCCGTCACGTAACACGACCGCCGATATTTAACGATAATGCTTTCGGCCGAGATAAGGTGAAGCAACACGCGTTACATAATGCGAGTTGGCGGGTTACAAAATATGGAAAAAGGCCGCCGTCGGCGGATCGACGTGGCCGTTTTCGCAACGCCGTTTCGGTGTCGCGAAATTTTGAACGCCGATCTTCGGCGATCGAATGTCTAACCGAAATGCGAATTGGAATAGCGATTCGCGTGTGGCAAGACAAATTTTCTACGCCTTTCTTACGGATTCGCATGTTTGTTCGACGATAAAGCAAACGACTGACGGAGATAACAGTCGAGAAATAATGTCGCGACGGAAATTCGCCGCACCGAGTTATTGTCCCGAAAATAAACGGGAATTTGAAAGGTAAACGCACGAAATGATTTCTTCGAGACGAAATTGTCGGCGAGACGAGCCAGCGAAAGGCTCGACTCGACTCGAGCGTTCGCACGGAGCTGCGCAGAGGAGGTCTCGTTTGCGTCGGCACCCGCGCAGCGAAAAATCGAGGTTTTATATCTCGAGAACCAATTGAGGTAGAAGGCTGGTTGTTTTTGCAGCGAGTTCCAGACCATTTCGCAGTCTTAAGTTCAAAATTTCACGAAGATGGGGCGAAGGGGAGGGGAGTTAGGGGCGATTTTTCCCCCGGCTTATTCGGGCAGTGCGCGCGTGAGTTTCGGGGTCCTGCATGCTGCCGATTGGCTGGGAACTGATGAAATACGCTGGGGACCATTCGTCATCGATATTTTCAAAGCTAAAAGACCAATAGGAGCAATATTTCCGGAGACGGACGATACTTTATTGTAAGTGTAGGCCGGTCATTATCGGAGTAGTCGCCAGAGGCGAAGAGAGTGGAAGAAAGAATGTAACAAAGTTTAATTGATTGTGGGGCGGTTTTCTGATATTTTAATAAATAGGAGGAGCCGAATCGGGGATGATGTTGTTGTGGGAATCAGGTTTTAAGGGGAATTAACGGCGAATAGGTAGAAATGTTAAATAGAAATTAGATTTTAAATTTGATATAGATTTTGGAAGAATTGAAGTTGAATATTGTGACTACGAGAACAGATTGGAGTGCGCATAAAAAATTTGGTAATGTGAAAATGGTAAATGTTGTTCGACTTTCGATATCTCTATAAGTAAGAGAATATTATCCGATCAGAATAATAGTAAATAAATATCCAATCCAGATAACAATGTATTTAGCAAGTTAAGGAATTTCTCCTGTGTAATCTTCAATTTTAATTGCATCATTCACGAACAATGTTTAACACTTTAGCCTTTAGACATTGTTAAAAGCCAAAGCTTTTCATTTCTTTTTCATTATTAAATAAAGCATAATCTTTTGAGTGAATCATCAGTTCTTTAGTGAATTATAATTTTGTAAGCATCAAATTATCATCAAAATTTTCGAAGATATATCTTTAAAATCTTTATCCTTATTTTACAGTTTTACGGTAAAATAAGGTTATATTATTTATAACCTTTTTAGGTATTACTCCCTTTTAACGTTGCGCAAATATGTTTTAAAGCTTCCCCACTTTAAACAATTAAAATAATGAAAAACCCTAACGGAATACAAACGTTAAAACATTTTACGAACGTCTACTAAACGTTTAATGTTCAATAAACATTCTCTGAGCGCTCAAAACGTATAAAGAACGTTATGTTCCACTGGAGAAGCTTCTTTTCCTACACTCAGACTTCAGTTTCACCCTATTTTTTCCTCTCTAAACTCCAAACAATAAATTTCCTATACACCGAAATTCTCGTGGTGAATGAACCTAAAAAATTATGCACGAATAGACGCTCTTTCGGAATTATTCGCGAGCGTGTGCTGAGCGCCGTCCACGTTTCGGAATCGTGATTATGCGCGTTGGCAAAGGTGAGGCTAAGTCGGTTCCAGCACATTTGTTTTCAGACGAGTTTTCGAGGGAAGCAAGGAGCCGGGGTATGCCACGTTATAAAATGGTAGAAGACCTACCAGGCCGGAGGGGCCCAAAACAAGCAAGAAGTCGGGCGGTGTCCGACGGCGCTATATACAGGGTGCTCCTGAAATACGAGTAAGCAGCCGACCCGACTTTCTTGCGGAAACACGTCGTGCATTGTATTGTCGCAAACTATAGGGCGCCAGAACCCAACATTTTTTCCAACACGGTCAATACATTCGGCCCGTAAGGTAACTGTTTTTAGGGAATCGTTCTTTGTTTTATCCATTAAGAATGCTATCTGCAAGGAATCCTTTTCTTACTCTAATGGAAAATTTTAACGTTTTAATCGTAAACATACGACATAGAAACGTATGTTTAAAAAACATTATAAATTTCGTTACACTTAAAGCACTAATTCGTAAAGGCTGCGAAAACTTTGAATGTTTTACGAGATATATCGCAGAAAATAGAAACCTTCATACCTTTTACGATATATCTCGTAAAGCAATGAAGTTTTCGCAGCTTTTACGAATTAGTTTTCTCAGCGTAAATAAAAGAATCTCGATTGGTGTTTAGTTATCAGTATCCAAAAAATGGTTACTACACTGAAAAAACTAACCTAAAAATTCGTTTTAAGTGAAAACGATTCCTTTTAAATGAAAAGGATTCCTTTTCTGCCAAAATGATTTCTTTTGTGCTAAAATGCTTTATTTTGGCCCAAAAGGATATTTTTAACAGTGTAACAGATCCACCAAGATCAACGAGAAAATTGGTTGCGGAAAAACCGCTTTCAGGGTCATTCGAGGTGCTGCCTAGATTTGCGCGTATCGCGATTTTCCTCGTGAAGCTAGTGTATTATGCGTGAACAACGCGGGCCGCACAATGGCACATTCATCGACGATTGTTATACAGCCGCCAAGATTGCACAAAGAGGCGTCCTCGTACTCGGCCCACGCAATTATTCAAAAGCCGCATAATGGCCGGAGCGCAACATCCGCGTTTCGAGAAACGTCACTGCCGCATTTTTGCGCGACGATATCGCCGCGCGCGGCTGAATGCCTTGCTACTTGTTATTGGCCGGCCAATCAAGACGCCGGTTTCGAAACGCGCCTATTCAGCGGCCACTTTTTGTTATGCAAACGTAACGGTTTTTAATTACGAAAATTACCGCGCGGTGAATGGTAGCATTGACTGCACCTCGACGAGACCGGATTTGTCAGGAGATAAACCTGAATTCGAATTTCAATTTGTTTTTGAGGATGAAACGGATACCGATGTTTGCCCATAATGGTTGAACATTCTTTGTCCGGCATTCTATGAACGTTTTCCCATGATAGAATCGTAATGGCCGGGAATTGCAGAGTGTTGTATCGGAATCATTTAAGGTGAGACATTTAACATTGTAGAATGCCTTTATTTTTGCCCGATAAGATGTGTAATATAAAACTCGTTGAAATTATCGATGTATCGTAGAATAAACTTAATGGGAGGTTCTGAAGTCACTATACTAAGAAAAATCCCTTAGTAATTTTGAATGAAATAATTCCTTTTGTCACAAAACAGTTCCTTGTCAATGAAAATGACTTTTCTTTTCCAGAATCCTTATATGCCAAATATCCTTTTGTTCCAAAAGGATATTTTATCCTTTTGTTTCAAAAGGATATTTTACATCCTTTTGTTCCAAAAGGATATTTTACATCCTTTTATTCCGAAAGGATATTTTACATCCTTTTGTTCCAAAAGGATATTTCTCTTGGAAACTCTCCAGCGAACTATTTCGTGTTTGCAGCTGATTTAATATGTAAACTATAACGCCCATAAACGACTTAATGAATGCCGAGTATTTAGGGTCAAGCGGCAATGCTGCAAAAGAACTCGCGGCGGATAATTTTTCTATCCATTTGTCGATTGTCCAATTGTCGACCGCGATTGCGCGAGTCTGACGTCGCACTTTTCGCGCGCTGAAATTCATTCGACGAATTTCAAGATTTGCATATCGAAACTGTGATTGCGTGCATTGTGATCCGTGTCGATAACGATTTCATTAAAGAAAATGTCAGGTGCAGTTGAATTATCGCGAATAAATTATTCCGGTGTTTTCAGACGCCGATAAGAAAAAACGGGTCGCAACACGAAATGCTTTATAGTTTCGAACAGTGAGATGGATAATATGGCTCGAAAAGGGATTCGTCAACTTAAAGAGGCGACGGGATTCAAAAATCGGCAAGAGTAACGAAATATGAAGGTATTTCGGGTCTCATCAAGGTTGTCTATAAATTTCGCGTGCCGACACGCGAGAATGTGACACTACGCGTACGTTCACAGTTTACGTAATGACGCGCGTTTTTATTATCGCCACATATGATGCGCATCGTAAAACTGTTACACGTGGAAATTTTATGAATTTCGTCCGCGGCCTAATATATCAAAGTGGCGTATAAATAGAGCGTCGCTGCACTAGGCAGACCATTTGCGTGTGATAATCGGTTCGAAGTGTGTTGAATTTTTCCATTTGTCGATATGAATTTGTACGATTGTTGGAGTTGTTTGAATATTATGCGACGGAATGATTATCCCGAGTAAAAAAGTTTGATCAAAAATAGATCTAAAAGTGATGAAAATCTAAATGGGATCGTAAACGATCAGAATTTGATCATTTTCTTCTACTAAAACTGTGAACTTTGAATTGAACGTAAACCGATGATAAAGCCTATAAAAACCTGTAATTTCAAATAATAGTCATATCTGAAAGTTCTCTACTATAGTACACGAAAATGATCATTTTTGCCATATTTTTGCCATATTTTTGCCATATTTTTGTCATTTTTTTGCCACAGGTGTCTTATTTTAAAACACTTTTGTCCCCTTTTTAAAACGTTTTCAGGTGTTTTAAATTTTAACTTATCTTTCTCTAATGGATAACACTCCTAACGTTTAAAAAATTGAACGGAAGTGTTTTAAAATAAGACATTTTTGTCCTATTTCAAAACACTTTTTGCAGTGTAGATTTGTGGTTTTGGGAATTTTATCAGTGGCGCCGTAATGTAGAATGAACGCAGTGTTATTAATTAAAAAAGTATGTGTAGTTTCTGCTTGGCCTACTAGCCGAACCGACATAACTCATTTTTACGTCATAGTAACGCACTGATATTTATCCACGTCGCCGCCACGGTTACGTCCTTGTATCACGAACATTCAGACTTATGTTTTTTTGGCGTGTAGCCATATAAATGTCTTATGTTTATTTCTTACCCACTTAATCTATATAACGAAGCCAAATGTTTCCGACGCAGCAAGCTATTAAGTTCAAATCTGCGGTAATAGAAGCGAACCCGGAATTGATGGTTTTGTCGAATTCATCGAAATTTTATTGATGAAATTTCGTTCGACGATATGAATAAACAAACGACGCATTTAACGATTGAAACTGAAACGAACACAATTACCAAACGTTGATTTTTATCCGTTTGCGAGCCATCAGAAACAAATAACATTAAAAATAACGCTATAAAATGGCACGGATAAAAATATGGCACGGATGACCCTCTTGCATTCGCGTTGCGACAATAAACAAGTGTTCCATCAAGCTGATACTCTGTTCGAAGAATTTGTTTTATTAAATCGGATATGAATATTTAGTACTGAGGGGGAGATACGCAATAATTAGGACAGTTATTGTCCTTTGAACATGAACGCATTTTGCGGGGTATTTAGAATACAATGAAAGGATACGTGCACATTAATACCGATATAGAATAATGTACATTTGTTTTTCTTCTGATTAGTTATTTAACTAAAAAAATATTTAACCATATACGGAAATAATAAAGGCAATCTTTTGTAAATGTAAGGTATATTTACTGAAATGAGATATTGAAATGCTTACGTTGTAATGAATAAATAGAAATATTTTGCCGGCTTAGGTCTTATACTTGTCCTGCAAACTATGATAAAACCAGGTGAATCAAATTCTAGACTACTCAAATGTAGGCAGAATTTCTATAATTTTTCTGCAAGATGCACTCTTAGAAGACTTATATTTGAGTCAGCAAGATTCTGTTTATGCAAAATCATCTTGTCAAAAAAAATTATTTCTTTTTGGTCTTCTCTGTGTATCATTAACGTTGAAAATTGTATCGTTTCATAAAAATTCATAAAAATTCACACCAACATCATTTGTATCTACCGTAATATAAATTTCCAATGTTTAATAGTGAAATTTAATAGTGAAATAGATTAACACGTTTCCATTCATTTCTGATCCGTTTACATTAATTAATACTATGGATTGAATGAAAATATTAACTGATAAACAACTCAAAGAATCTTTGGAACTCCAAAATTCATATACACTGTCAGAAATGTCATGAAGTTTAATCTAAAAACTGGAATCTCATTTCAGTATTTTCAGTATTCCTATATCGATTGTGTAGAAGAGGTAATGAAATTTCATGTGTTTTTACAGTAATTTTCATGCACACAGTACTGAATTTCATTTTAATCTACAAGTTCTGGAAGTTTTATTTAGACATTTAAAAAATCCAAGCAAGCTTATCCAAACCACATGCCTATTAAACGCCGCGCTATAAATTTCCAGTTCAAACCAGCGCAAAGAAATGTCTCTCTAAAAACGCCGAATACCGCACAAACAGCCTCATTTATTAAGTACATCAATCATAAATAAATCCCAGTAGACATTACGGCAGATGCACGCCGCTAATTTCTATCATTTCGACTCTGAAATTCAGAGTACACGTTGTCTCCGGCCGTGCGACGAAATAAATGTTCGCTGGTTGGACACAACTACCTAACATAAACCAGGACAACAATCCTGAGATATCTCATGAGTCGCAGCTAGCCGAGTACATCAATTCCGCCACTTTTGCAACATGTTGAACAGACTCGGTGAGAGTTATGTGTGTCCACGAGACGTTCGTGGGACGCATAACAGCGGTATTAGCGCGCCTGACATACGATTCCTGCGATTAATATAAAGCACAACTTTTTTTTGTTTAATCACGCAGCCTTCATCTTTTGACAAGCCAGTGCATTCACTTTACAAATACTTTACAAATGCGACCCACCGATAAAATTGTTCAGTTTGTTGTTGTGAAAAAAGACGTGCTTTTTGAGTTGAATGACTTGTGTGAAACTAAAAATGGAGCTTAACGGAAAGGAGAAACGAATTGAGAAAATTACACCACGTTTTACCGTTTTGAGAAGGCGAGCACAATACAATTTAACAAAAACAAGTTGGGTTACATTTACATAAGATTCGATGACTAAACGTCGATGATGAACTTCGAATACCCAATGATCTGTCATTCGTCATGTGTCAGAATGTCATACACCCTAATGAAAATTTAAATTCAGCGTCAATTAATTATTTGGTTTAGCATACAAATATGTAAATTTAACGTAAAAAACTCCCGCTTGTTTACTCGTGCCAGACCCGCCCATTGTTCCGATTTAGATCTCGTTTAAGAATTTGTGAGTAAAATATCTATTCTAACCCTGAAAAGCACTCTGGATAGCGATTTTCGAAGTTGATATCATTTAAAAAATGTTCAAACATTTGTATAGAATTTTCAGATTTATTGTATCGCGTATATTTTTTAGACATACACATTTCCTGATCAGTTATAATAAAACAATAAATCCATCCAGTAGAGTAACTGGAGATTTGACATGCGATTCGTAACTTAAATTGTGTTTCATTCGTTATTTATATTCCTTCTCATACGAAACACTACATTAAACGTGCTCTTAACACGAAATAAGCATGCAATTTTGAGGTTATGTCCTTATCCTGGAAACATACTTATCAATTCTGCAACACTACAGACTAGTTTCTATAATATACAAATTCAAAAAAAAACTTTGAATCTACAGAAATAGTACTTGCATAAAAAATTACATTTTCAAATAATATTATTACTGTCTTACCAATTACAAAACTGAGAAAAAGTGTAAAAGACTATTTTTATATTGATTTTGTTCGCTATTTATACTTTTATACCAGTGGATTTGTTATAGAACAAACATGTTTTTTATTTCTAATTATCCCCGTCAAATGTAGAAGAAAAGAAGTTAAAAAGCAAAATCGAACTTCTCTTAGTCGCGCAATTCAAATCATGCCGAGTCGATAGATGGCTTATAAGAGCGTACATGTGAAACGGGACGCGCGCGAGCGCACGAAAACGTACCTCTACAAGGCAAACATGTACGATAACATGAGCCTGATAACGACAATATACAGTCGCTGGCGCGTTATAAACATCACGCGACGTATATGCCGTCCAAGTACACCATTATAATACGTATCAAACTTAACACCGCGTATGGTGCGCAGCGGCGTTCTTGTGCCCGTGGCCTTGTATGTGTGTGTCGGTGTGCGGCTGGCATTGAGTGTGCACGCAGATCGTACCGCTCGCTCGTTGAATTAATAAACGGGAGACGCGGATAATAATCGGACGAATGATTTCGATACCGGGAAAACGAATTGCGAAAAAGAGCCGAATCGCTAATTGAGATAAATTGTTATTGGAGAGAGAAGAGAAGTTCATGATTGTTATTTTATTAACTAGAGAGCAGGAAATTGAGGAAGTAGTGTGTAATTAGTAATTATGAGGTTATAATAACGTCGGTATGTGCACTGTTAAAATATCCGGTTATCATAAGGGGAATATTTTAATAATAAATGGATCTAAACTGAAATTTTCGACAAAATAAAGTTGTTATAAGAATAAAATTGCTTTTAAAATGAATTTGTTTATAATAAGGATTCTTAAATTTGCGGGAACACCAATTCTTTTTTTTTTTTTTTTTTTTTGTTGAAAAGAAATTGGATCGTATAATGAATTTGCTATGCATGTTAGATATAGAATTGATTAAAATTAAGACATTCAGCTTTTCTTCGTAAAATCACACCATTTCTGTCCCTAATTATTGCTTGTTGCGATCGAAAGTCGCTGTAATTACAAACCATTATTTCAGTGTATGATTAACGAAGAACGAATGTACGACATGTGTAAACCGAGGAACATACTTAACCTAAAAATACATATGACGGAATGAGCTATGCAGATTAATTGAATTACCTGCACTTCGTTGAAGAGCATGATAAAAAGTGACGAATCGTACGTGACAATGGGTCTGGAAAGAATGCAGCGATAAATAAACAGCCGTAAATTGCGTAGGAAACTTTAATCACACGGCTGAGAAAATGTAAAAATCAGATTTATTACATCCCAGAGATCTGTAATTAAAAATTGTACTGGTAGGCGTGCTATCGCTAATATCTCGCAATTGTTTGCACAAATCAAGCAATAAAAGTTCAATCGCGTCATATATCAGGACAGTTTGTGTCATAAAAAACATTTTGGAAGAATTGCATTCCATCCATCCATATGTAACAAAGTTTTTCTTATAATTTTTCTTATAAATAAAGGGATCAAATCGAAACGCCCTAAGATTCCCAATATAAGAAATTTTAAGGTGATTTCGAACGGAGACCATTGAGTCGGCCATTTTGCGCCATCGCTGATTTTTGTTTAATAGTTTCAAACCTATTTATATTTACTAATGAGCTAAACAAAACGGTATTCTGTGTTAAAATTCTGTTTTGTAACATATAAAAATATTTTTGCCACCTGGAGGCATAGTTTGCGAATTCTCTTTTCAGATTTTCTGCCCAACTGAATTTAATTCCCAGCATCGATCAATTCGCAATTCAAAAAGCATCTACATTCGTAACGAGGCGTCAAAAACTGAATCGATACCGATAAACTTAGGGCCATTTATGTTTTTTCAAATGTCACGTGTCGCTCTTGCCTGCAGGGTCGCGCAACCTGACCTTTTTCGGCGAACTCGGGAAATTTGGATGAGACTGAAAAAAGACACGGAGGTTCTCTTTGTAAAGACCAAACAAAAACCACACTGAAAATCACTGAAATTTAAATATTCTCCTCGCGAAAGCGATATTAATAATTACTTCGGTCGTCGCGAGAGCAATTGGCGCATCTCTCCAGTAAAAATTGCACATCGGAATAAAAGCTGCATATTGAAGCTGTAATTTCGAAGGCCATGAAACCGGGTTGATCGCTCTTTCCATTGTCCAATTCATTATTTACCCCGCTTTGTTTTCAGCTGCAGGAATATTAATTTACAAATCGATAACGCCTGCAACCTTAATGCCGTGTGTCTCTAATTAAATCGTCGCATCAATGACTCGAAATTGTCTTTCCGATCACGTGAATATGTCACGCGCGGTTTCGCATACCTTTGAGGAGCGTAACATGGATATATTTATCGGAATAATATTGGCTTCGCGGGACAAAAAGGCGACGTTCATTAAGCGCTCGGAAAAGCGATCGAAAAAGCTGCGTACAGAGCGACTTGCGAGCGCTCGCGACGAAAATGTATTAATACACGCAGCCTCGTAATTTGATATTCTAAGAACATTGCGCGACGTGAATAATGGATTGCAGCGCAAAATCTTTAATCCTCGCGACTTCCATGAAATCAAAACGCGACGCATTATTCAAAGTTATTCACATTGATTGGCGTAATTAATATACAATACCACGTTCCTACGTGTGATTTTCGCCATGATAAACTGCGTTTTAATTCATGGCGACGATGTGCCTCGGCGAAATGTGCACGCAGGTGTGTTGCAATTCGTTATGTTGAGCAATCTACATTTCATCGTATGAAAAATTGGTGTAATCGCCTCGCTGGAAAAATGAGTGCAGTGGAAAAATGTATTCTGAGTTAATGTTACTGCAGAGTTACTGTAATAATATGAAATTAAATCTGCTGATTTCAATCATGAGGTTATTACGAATTGTAATGCTAAATTTACGGAGTTAATTTCACCTCAACTTTGGTAATGTTTTAGGAATGTGTTATTTGGTAAATTAATTCGTACGAATAAATTTTAGAATATGTGCAGTTGTTCTTGTAGAATAGTACTGTCATACTAGAGCGAATTGAAACCTGATACTGACTTACTGAAGTGGGTCACTGTCAGTACTAGACGAATGTATGGCCGCCGAATGGCTCGACCATCGATTATTAGTACTGAAGATATTAGGTCTTCACGTAAAAGTAATATAATTATTTAATAGATCTAAGCAAATGATTTAGAAACAACATTTTGGTTTGTAGTTAAGTGAAAATGAATTGATGACTATAAAATTAACCTTATCTTATCCAACCAAAATGTATGTTATTTGGCTTAGATAACTTTGTCCGACTAATAAATTCAACGTATTAGATCGCAAACCTTGCTATCTACTTTGGAATAAATTAAACGTTTTTATTAACATTCACAAATTACGATGTATTCATTTTCTATCAGTATTATGAGTCTAACATCGTTTTGTTTCTTCAGCCCTATAAAATTAGCTTCTTTAACCTTCTAAAATATGTTAAAATAACGTTTAACTCTATCATTTCAAGCATTGAGACTGATTTTTTAGAATATCTCCCTATATAATAAAAATCTATCGCTTCCGCCGCCGCCAGATCAGGTCTCCCCTCATATTTCATTTATTTTCCTTCATATTCCAATCATTTTCTTTCATATTTAAATCATTTTTCTTCATATTATACTCATTTTCTTTCATAATTCATCAATTTTCCTTCCTATTTCATTCATTTTCCTTCATATTTCAATCATTTTCTTTCATATTTCATTTATTGTCTTTTATATTTAAATCATTTTTTTCATATTTTAATCATTTTCTTTCATATTTCATCAATTTTCCTTTATATTTCATTCATTTTCCTTCATATTTCAATCATTTTCTTTCATATTTCATCAATTTTCTTTCATTTTTCATTCATTTCCTTCATTTTCTTTCATATTTCAATCATATTTCATTTATAACATGAAAGAAAATGAATGAAATATGAACGAAAATAAATAAAATATGAAAGAAAATGATTGAAATATGAAGAAAAATGAATAAAATATGAAAAAAAATTAATGAAATATGAAAGTAAATGATTGAAATATGAAGGAAAATGAACGAAATATGACTACATATGTCTAATAAAAGTTCTCTTACACACCTCTCAAAATATGAGGTTTATTTATCCCTTTTATCCCTCTTCTATTTTCAAAAAAGATACAGTAACCCTCTTTTCAAACAAAACCTCGTGAATCGTGAAACAAATTAGTTTTTTCTCCGCAGTAAATTTAGAGAAAAAATTGACTCTTTCTCTCACTTGAAACTTGATCCGAAAAAACGCTAGCCATAAAAATGCGAGATCCATATTGTTGCCAGGTCACTCGCTATTGGCTCGCTGATGATTCCGTAAAGGCCTGCGGTAAGAAAGCGTCATCGAGTGTTCGAGCACCGATATCTCGAGCTGCCGGACTTTCGATAGCGCCGCGCATAAATACATCGGGCTCATGCTAATACCCACGCTCGCTCGTGCTTCGAGATCCGTGGATAAGGAAATATCTGGCATCTAAAGGCCTCGGGTGTACACCAACCGCGACTTCATACTGTTGCGATTACGAGGAATCGGCCGATTCCTCGCTTCCCGCAGAGCTCAGAGCGATTCAAAGACGCGCGAATGACGATCTCACGTGCGATCTAATTCATGATTATTGGCCTCGAAATTGTGACCCTTTTTCGCGTTCGACGAGTTATTCACTGCGAAATGGGTTAACGCGATTAATGGCGCTCTTCGCCTGTGAAATGAAGCCTCCGCCAGCGAAATTTATGTTTGGAAGAATCGCCGATCGGACACACAAATCAGACTAACGAAGCGATATTTTCGATTTATCTTCCAGGGTTTATCCGTTTTAGCGATTTCCGCGACGTTTCTGCGGACGGATTTTTGCGATGCTTTTTCACTTTCGATTAACTAACGATTTCCGAGCGAAAAGTGTAACTGAGCAGGACTTGGAACGTCAGGATACAGACCTCTCATTTTGCCGCTGAATACAGTAATTTTATCAGCCAGACCCTTTTTAATCTAACTCCTTTCTCATTTTCAGCGCTCTAGCGAACGAAAGTTATAATAGTCACGGGGAAATTACTAGACATCACTAGCGAAATAATTAATGCACTTCCAAGAATTTAAAGCTGCTTCAAGTCACGCGATATGCCGCGCTTTCAGTAACTCAATTACCCCAAGTATCGCCGCGTTCCAAGTGGTATCCATTCAAAATCGTCACGGCACAGCGTTTGTTGTGAGTTTTGGGACAGTGCACTAAAAAAGTGCACTGTTAAAAATTATGTGTTAAAAAATGTAAATTTGTATTCAGAAAAATCCACACCCAAAAAATATTCACACTGAAGAAAGTGTGAAATCCCTTGATTTTTTGATAATTGAAATATCTTCGTTCTTAATTTTCATTGTTATAAATCATCACGCTTAATGAGAAAAAAACGTACAACGATTTTTCATAACATATGAAGATCTAGCAAACCTTATTTTTAGTAAAAAGTATTCTAACCTATAAATTTTCACAAAAACGAGTTCATTTTTTCAAAATTGAACAAAATATTGATCAAAATATTTCTCACTTTCCTCCTAAAAGCTTAGCTTCAAAAGAGATTTTTAACAGTAAGCAAAATAATCACGCTGATGTGAGCGTGTTGATTTTGAGGTTATGACCGATGGTATGGACAGTTAATCTGAATTAATGTTGCATCAAATCTTTCGATAAGAAAACAACCGAGTCATTATTAAGTCCAAGCAATATTTCAACGAGACAGTTCAATACTCGGCTGCACAATGTAATAAACGAAAATACAATAACCGATAAAAAAGTCGAACGATATTAATTATTCATGGGAAAAAGACGAGAAGTAAATATCGGGATGAAACATATTTCCTCGAACGAATGCGATTTGAATTGCCGATAACGAAAACAGAATCTATCTGGTACGTGGAAAGAAAGGCCGCGCGGTCCCCGTCGGAATGCCGACGAAGCGTGAAAATTGGGGAAACGCGGCGGAATCGTCGAAATTGATGAATGTTTGCTTTAAGGGTCGAGCATAGGGTTACTTCACCTGATTGTGACGACGTCGATCATGTTTTCACAAATAAATTCGACCTTACTCTCATCATTTTTAACTCCCGTAACCAATCTCTCAAACACTCTGAGGAGTACCGCGAAGATAAACAAATGTGGCCTTTAAATCCCAAATTTTGTTAACATAATCTGACCATAAATCAATCCCCTATACTGTGAAACATTTTCAATCATGATCGGTTATTCTACAGTTTTTGTGATTTTAAGTTATTAAGTCATGATAAAAGTACGAAAAGCATAAAAGAAATTTTCAGTTAACGTAAGTTTTTAGAATTATATTTGTCACTCTGATTATAGACTAATCAATTTGAAGATTTGACATTACCTGTAAATGTATTTAAATTTAAATTTATCGAACTTAAAATTTCGGCGAAATCATCTGTGAGTTAACTACTCACAGATTTCATTCGCATCTCACCGAAAGAATGCGAAATGGCACAAAGTATGATAAATGGACGGAAATGTGCAAAGAAATATACATTATCGCGTACTAATTACGACTACGTAACGCGTAGTCGCTACAGGCGAAAATTAAATTTCACCGTCAAACGTATCGATTTGAAATTCTAGCCGACCCGAATCAGAAATGTCGGATCGCGTTTAGCGAACAATTAAATCGAATGAAATTTGCATCATAATTTGCACAGCTCCGATTCCTCTGAAGCGACATCAAACACTGGAGGATACCTGAGATAAAAAAAATGAATCACTCAACAAAAATCGTAACTTTTTTGCATCAGCAGCAGTTGACTCATGTTCCGAAAATAATAGCCCGCTTAGTTATTTTGTATGCATCGAAGGAATCGCATCCGAAAGCGCGGATGTTTCATACAAGTGCGAAACCGGGGAAATGAGTCGTAAACCGTGTCATTGCGAAATGGAGCCAATCAGGGCCGGCTGTTTTATCGTAACGGCCAATCGTAACTCACAAAACTTGCGCCGCGGTATGGGTTCAGGAATCTAGTTTGATTTCGAAATTTTTGCCGTGGCTATTTTTGCGTCTGGTCGAAGAAAAGTCTGACTAATGGCTAAAACGGGAGATATTTAAATGCGTGTAAAATAACAGAAGCAACATCAAACCGCGCGCTATATTTGAAGACACGCGTTTCTGAAACTCGTTCTAAATTTGTATAAACGCGAGCGTTTATGAAAAATACATTTTTCGGTCAAATTGATCTTAGATGCCCTAACTTCCCACCAGCTCTCAGTGTTATCTATACCTATAACACTGTACATCATCTAAAAGTAAAATGAGCGCTGGAACGCCTTTTCACTTAGAGCCTTTGTAAGATTCATTTAAAATTTCAATCCGGAATACGAAATGTACAAACACCTTTACATCGACAGAAACCTCTCCACAACTGACTCAAATGAACAATTACCTCCCGAAAACAATGCCCGATTACCTCACTACTTCCTCTTTTCAGTCCGAAAAATAAATACCCGTTTTCGCCGGTCGCCGAAACATTTCAAAACCTCTCGACTCTCCCGTTCTCGATCCGTGGCAATTATTTTCGCCCACCAAAGCGCGCTGAAAAATTGCACGCGACACGGCCGCGCAAAATAATTCCCCGTCGGTTGCGAACGCGAAAAAGGACGCGCAAAAAGCGTAACAAGAACGGTTCTGGATCTTTAAAAGCGGGCGATAAATTGCCGGGTGCAGTCAGTCGGGATATCATTGACTGCGACGCGCTCGTTCATTAATTAAACGCGGCGAACAAACGGCTGCATGCAAAATGCCGGGCCAAAATGTGCGAGATTTGTCAGCATGTTGCCGTTGAAACCGAACGCCAAGGTGAGATGGAAATAGGCCGGGAAAAACGCGCGATCCGGCCAGAAAAGTGACCGGGAAGGACAGCCGCCGGTGGGTTATTCGTTTATTTCTTTTCGGGCGGATCGTGGCTGGTACGAGTACAGTCTGGGGAGAAAGTGGCTGGCGACGCGGCAGCGCTCGCCGCCGGGCTCTTCTGTGAAAGAGAACGCGGCCGCACGGCGGGCATTGATTTATACGCCAATGAGAAGGGGACGCGAATTTTACGACGAGTTTAACGATGATTCGATATGATCGCGCGGCGGCCTTAGTCGAAGAAGGTAATGAGATGATTAAGAGGGCTCCGATCTGAGAGTTCAAAAACTGGGGAGTGTAAAGATAGTTAGTTTTGGGTGGTCGCGTTAGGAGTAAGAGGGGGGGGGGCAATAAGTGTCGAGTAACTCGTTATTCTTGTGGTTAAATTGGAAAAGATTGGATTTTAGGTGTATAATGATTTGGGTGGGAAAGGTTAGATGAATTTGGTTTTTGGAAAAAGTGGTTTTTGGATAGTAGTGAGTATGTAACGGGTGGGTTGAAAATGAAACTGAAGACGGATTGGGAAATGAGAATTGAAATTGGTGTCGAAATGTCATTTTTGGCAGGGAAATCGGGAAATAAATAGTTCAGATTATGTATGAGATTTAGATATTTGCCTTAGGTGAGAATATTAATGTGAAAGTTTTTCGTAGAAGAATAAGTAGGATTTCAGATATCAGAATTTAAAAAATATCATATGTTTCCTCAAGTAAGTAGTTAGGCTGAAAGATTTGCAGGTTGAGAATCATTATTTGATTCACTTACTATAATAACCTTCAATCGTGTTGAACTCTCCTGAGAGATGTAAATACATAATTTTGTATTGACGAAAATTACATGCGATAACGTGGAATTAAAATAATTGGAACGTGTTTACTCGGAATTAATTTAAAAGAACCAATTAATAAGTAAGTTAAATCTTAAGAATTCATTCACACAGCGAAATAACAACTTCGAAATTACCAGTTTGTCATAACAGTTCATTGGAACTATTAAATAAACCCCGAGTTTCATTTTCTTTTTTTTCTCTATCTGTTTCTATATCTAAAATATAGTAGGTTTTATGGAATTTTCGTTCTTACAAGCATGAATTACTATTGGTAGTTCATCTCATGTGAATAAAAAAAATTGATCCAAATATACTTCATTTTAATTGATCCCGGCAAAAAATCCATCAGAAAGCATTAAATACATATAGAAAGCCTATCGAAAACCGATGTGAAACCATCAGAAGAAGCCTTTGTATGTGTAAATACAATTACATGTAATTACGATTATACGCATACCATATTGATGGTACGAAATCATGTTATAAATTCGGTCATTTTCCTGTGAAAAACCACAAAGATACATATGAATACAAGAAGAATCAGTAGGTCAAATGGTATCTCATGCAATTGTCTAACCGGATAACTAAAATATGTGTTGGTGTGTGATCGTCAAATACTATTTATCAGAATTCAAACTCTATTCCTTTATATTCGGTAAAATCTTCTATGGGCGCCATTGACATCACTATTTCCGTTTACGTCATACCAACATACGTCATAATCCTTCAAAACGTTCACTCCACAACAATGTTCCCGCATACACTTTATGCCCAATCTCACCAAGAAGACGTTTTCATCTTTACAATAAAATACAATTTGGCACCTTCTCAAATCATTATAAACGATTGAATATAACACTGAAAACAGAAGTATGCATCAGACAATAACTTGTCTAATCCAGACAATTTTCGTTGGTTTTAGACAATGCATTGTCTGATTTAGACAATGTCGTTTCTGTATTTTTTTCAATGAACGAAAACAGTGATACTAAAACACATTATTTATATCAGACTATGCACAACGGCGTATTGAGCATCGAACTGAATTCATATACTTTATCTTGATATTGCATATTATATTTTTCTGCACACAGTTTTGCAAACACAAATGCTCTTGTCTGCAAAGACGTAAATTTATTCGTGCAATATTTACTATATAAAATATTGTCCGCCTCGTATTTTTAACATGAGTAATAATTCAATCGTCCAATATTGATTTACTTACGACATCCACGTTATTAATATTAATAGAAAGATTATTAAGTGATGATATGCATCAGTTATACAGGCGAAGTAAACTAAATCTACTGGAAGGAATGCTCGTAATCATCACTTTGTGGTTGATGAAACTGCTCGCAGTGAAAGTGAGCTCCGTTTGTGGCTTGTACAATCTTCCTGATTTTCCATGAGAATATGGTCGTTTATACGTTCCGTCTACAATATTTCAATATAGGTTCAGTCAGTTTTTGTTTAAGCACATGTTTGAGTATTTTATAAAGAATTCTAACTGAATGTCGTTTTGCGCGATTAATGTTACTTTGAATGTGTTTTAAAAATGGAAGCAAGAAGTTTAAATATAGTCACTTTATTAATAGAGATATTAATGATATCTTTAATAATATAGGGATGATTAAAGATATCAGAAGGTGTTACATTTCTTGTATTGGTAGTTTTCCGAATCTATAACATTTTATTTAATTTCAAAAGTATATTTTTTCTGTATTTTCAAACATTATTTGGAACAGTTAAAGAGGGCTACTTTGAAACTCTGAAAACGCTCCAAACCAAAAAAAAATGAAAAGACGCGAAGATAGGTTTCGCGAAAGACACATATGCTGCAAGAATAGCTGGCTACAAATCAAATATGATATTATAACTTTGTCAGCAAGAAAACACATTTTTACACGCATTTTTCTCGCACCAACATTTTTTTCAAAGGTAATACTGGAAGGTCATTCGTCTGATTCAAATTATGTTACGTGAAAAGCACATCAAAATGAATTATCTATAATAAAATGTAGACGTTTTTGAATATATTGATTATTAGATTTTTTGAGCGTCATTATTCATCTTTTTCACGAAAATTTATTTCATGTTCTTTTTTGTTTAAAATGTCACCATTTTCTGCCTTTTTGGTATGTCAAAAAAGACTACTATACTTACACTATATATACGTTGTTTTGTTTAAGTTCTTTTAACCAAAATTATGATATAATGTTCCAGTTGTTCACTGGTGCTGGTGCAGTGGACCAATAACTTGAGTTCAAATTAAATTAAATTTGGCTTATTTTTAAACACTCAAAAGTTGACCAATTTTTTGATTGCCCGATTTTTTTCAATGTAATCATTTTTCAATGTATCATTTTTGTCTTCTTTAAAATGATAGCCTAAATCAGCATCGCGCATAAAAGTGGACATTCGAAAACATTATTGCCATCCACTTGGCACAAGTAATGAATTAATTTTGTGATAATCTGTTTATTTTAATACAACTTAATTTTATGCTGAAAGGATTTCTTTTAAACTGAATGGGTAGTAGTTTCGTATTAAAACTATTCCTTTTATTATGAAAGGATTTCGTTTTATCGATATATTGAGCGGAAAATCCTTTCATTAGGAAACGATGCTTTTCAAGATGAAAAGATTGTTTTATAAGGCTGTTTAATTGTGATGCATACCTTCTATTATTTAAATTGAATATAGTCTTAGCTAGTTCAATTAGCTAAATAAAGAATCTATCTGTCACAACTGAACATGTAGATATTTTAAGGGGAGGTCATTCTGAAAGTTTAAAAAATCGATTTTTTGTTTTTCCATTGTCGATATCTTTATACCCTCTAGAATGTTGTGCCAAAATGCCAAATTGATACACAAAATCGTTATGAAGCTACAGCGAGAAATAGAGGACCGTGCCAGGGCGTTCAAATCTTTAAACGCGTTTTTTTTAACTATGTTTTTCGTCCTTGAGGGACAGAGACTTCGAACACTATTCGATCAATGTAGCTGTTTCTTTCGGTTTTCTATGCAAAAATGAATTCTCTAACTTGTAGCAATTGATTTTTTTGACATTCCAAATTTTCGATTTTTTATGCGCATTTTATAAGCGATTTTTGAATAAAAAAGCGGACTCTTTTTCTCGAACGACGCCATTTTGGTAATTTTGAGAATTTCGAAAAACCCGATTGGTAAAAGTTGCATTATACATTTAGGAATTGGGAACACTAATTTATTTTGTTCTTCTATGATTCACTCGTAGGGTTGGCAATGGCACATGACTTAATATTTTGTCTTGAAAAAATTCTAAAATAAATTTTTAATATTGTACTATTATATTCCAAAAACTCGAAGTGTTTGCATTTATTCGAATGCTCTAAAATAATTCACAAAAACTATTTTTAGAAGGCTCAGGGTGAGCTCCCCCCTTAAATGAAGGGAATTTACTTATATAGATAACTCTCTGAAATTAATTTACTTATATACCGCAAATAAATATTTTTTCTGGGTGTAGAAATATTTTTGTATATCATCATACAACTGTACAAAAAAAGTATTTGTAATAATGTATCATTTTCCTCAATCTTCATTTGTATATAGTTTCATGCAGACTTTGAAAATGAAGGAATGTACGAACTCACTTATATACTCAAGCTTAATTGCCACCAGATAATGTAGACAGCCTACAGTTAAATGTTGAATTTATATATATAGGACAGTTTATACAAGCAAGAGGTTGATATGTTATTAGATAAAATAACATTTCCAGTCCATAGTACTGACTAATTTCCATCAAATAATTAAAGAGAAGAATGAAATAATACAATTAAATCTAAATTTATTTGTATTAAATTTGTTGAGAACATACTGAAAATGCAGTCGACTATTCCGAAATCGTTCCACTTGTCCACGTTCTAAATTTAGTACATCCACATTCTACATTTACATGTACAAGTAATTGAATTTAAAAAGGACGTTTGACGTCAGCGTAATATTGAGTATGCGCCTTTTAAGCAAAAACGAGAAGAGGTGGTCGAAAGTGGCGAGTCATAACCCCGATTCAATCGTTCGTTTAAACATAAAATATTCGCCAAGAGATTACAACGTAATTTTTTCAGATAAGCATTTAGCACAAGAAATGAGAACAGATAATTACGCATGAATGTAATTAAAATTATTTTTGACAAAGCCTTAATTTATATAACAAGTTACGAATGTTGCTTCGATTAAAGAATAAAACTTGGGTGATGTTGAGTTTTGAAACTGTCATTGATGTTTATAGATGAAATGTATTTTCGTTTATGAAATCGGATCTTTTTAAAAAATATTTCTCTCCCAAATATTTCCTTCGATACAATTTACGAAACTTTTTTTTATCTATCACACGTAAAATCTGTATAATTTCCCACGTGGACATTTACTATCAACCCAGCCTTGGCCCAAGTTGGCGACGGTTGGCCGACGGTTGGCCCCCATTTATAATGTTCACTGCAAGTACAGTTTATAATTTACTTTAATTTTGTGATTTGTCGAAATAAATATCTCTAAGCATGAGCCAATACAGGGCCAAGCTTGTGTCGACGGTCGATTTTATTATTTGACGATACAAATTGTTATCGTTGGACCAACGTTGGGCCAATTGTTTATGAAGTTATTCAAAAAGATTATTAATCATTTTCAGTCGGTATTTCTGGTACATTTCGAAAATCGGAAGAAGTTTTGTTAGGAAGTTTTACTTTTTATTTATATAAGGAAAGACATTTAATGTTCCTGGAATGTATCAGGAATATTGTAAAATACATCCGAATATTTCTAGCGCAATTGAAATATGTGGTGCCTTTGACATTTACATTTGTTTACAATATTGTGAGCTACTGCTCGCGAACAAATAAACATCACTGGTTGCTATTCAGTGCATCAGTGCGCCCAGAGAAATAGACTATTAAAACAACAGTCTGCACTGTATTTTTAACAGTCACGGACTGTAACTCGTTACAGTCCTAGACAGCAAAGCGATTCTACAGTCTAGACTAGGGCTAGAACTTCGAAAACTCAGAAACTTTTTTTGAACCTCGAATATTCGAAGTATTTGAAGATTTGAAGTTAACTTCGATGTTTTGGAAGTTTTCGAACGATCGAAGTTTTCGAAGTTTTTGAAGTTCTAACCCTAGATTCGATGCCTAATAGTTTAATTATTTGCAAAAAAAGTAGTGAAATGTTCGAAGTTTTCGAAGTTCTAGCCCTAGTCAAGACTATTAAAGATACAGTCAACTGTATCGCCGCCATTTTGAGTTATTTTGAAGCTTCATCGTATCCGTTGTTTTCGTCGCGCTAATCAGTGAGCGGATCCGTCGCACTACAAACTGCGCCGTTTCATGAAGATGTGGCTTACAGTCTTGCCTGCTGATTTAACAGTCTAGTCTGTTGATTTAACGGTCTAATGTTTAACAGTTTGACTGTACCTAGACTGTTAAATCATAAGTCAAGACTGTTGTTTTAACAGTCTATTTCATTGGGTGTGACAAGCAGAAGAGAGACACACGAAAACCTAGGCTAAACAAAGATAAAAAGCGGCTCTTTGGCGCGAATGACTTTTTCTACACGGAAAAAATTTTGGATTGACAGTTGCCCCAAAACAGTCGTACCAAAGCTTGTTGTAATTAATGTACCTCTAAAGGCACTTTCTAAGTGTCAGAAACAAATATTACCAGGCAGTATGGTAGAACTGACTTGTGACAGTATGCCCATGAATTTTTTAAGGCGCCCTCTTTCCCGCCTGTTTGTTCTGCTGCTTCTCGCAAGAAGCCAGTAATTCAATATCCTACATAAGCCTGACGCAGATACATAATACAAGTCCGAATCATCGGTAACTATTTTACGAAAAACTGCGTTACCTAAAAATTGTACTGGCTTCGTTCTATAAGGATTACAAATAGTATATTTCGTGTTAAAAAATAGTCCATTGCTAAGTCCGTATTGGTGACAGCCGAATGTCGTCTGATCGTCGGGATGAAATGCAATGGGGCTGCGGCTCAGTTCTGACGGACGACGGCCTGTCGCACCGAGTAGCGCTGTGTCAGCGCTGCGCCAGTACTGACAAATGTGTTTTCCTGCTTTTCATCAGTTATTAATAAAATAGTACATTTTACCACTAGGGAGGAAAATTCATATTTTGAAATGAGTGAACTTCCGGAACGAGTGATAATTCGAATTTTCCGCCGTGTGGTGAACGAAATTTTTCGTTACGAAGCCTGCATTTTGGCCCCTCAGGGCGGAAATTTGGGCTTTTCCTCCCCAAGGGATGAAAACACCCTTTTCCTATATAGATATAATTTAACATATTTTAAATACGTATGCGTAAAAATCCTGTAACCGTCAGAGGACAAATTCTCAAACCCACGTTTTGGCAGTTTTGACGTTTTCAGGTTAGGAATTTTGTCTTTCCATGCGAATCCATGTATCGACATGTTATTTAAACAATATCGAGGCAGTGACACAGTTGGTAGAGACACCTTGCCTATGCACTGTCATTCGGGAGTTCATTTCCCAATGCCGGCTACTCCGTTCAAAGTTTTTCGTGGTTCCCTTGATTCCCTTGAACATTAGGCAAATGCCGCACTGAGAAAAAAAGATACAGAAAATTTACCGTTCTTGTAAATTAATAATGATAATGGCAGCACGGTAAATTTTCTGTGTGTTTCACGGTAAATTTTCTTGATATTTCTCATACTTTTATCTGAATGTAACATGAAGTTTTAGCTCAACGTCATTATCATTTTCAGTTCCGCACTGAGAGAATTCTGAACCTCTTATAGTATGGCGGGTGTCACTTTATTGAAACAAGCTATTTTTCCTGTCATATTTACGTAAATTCAGCATTTAAAAGCATAGACTGTAGTCGTGTTAAAGAAGTAAGAGAAACACGTTGTCAGAGATAGCGCTCCATGCTTCTACAGCTACACGATGTAACCTATAAAAGTCTGGCAACTGTCATACTTATTTTTGCAAGTATTCGATGCTACAATAGGATGGAAATCATGCAGTTAAGGATCTTGAAGTGTGCAATTATTGCGCAGTCATTTGCCACGCTATTATAGCATTGGCAGCACTGCTTATAAAACATCACAACTAAGCTGCATTAGTATGTAATTCGTGTTAAACTATTAAACCAACAACAATCTCGGTCTAGAAGGGTAATTGAAATTCGCTGTGGAGACAACAGCGAATTTCTTTTGAACCAACGGAATGTGTTCAAATACAAGCTCGATGTAGCGCGCGCAATGTTGAATCAAAATCAGATCGCCCTTAGTTCAAAAACAGACACTGTTGTTTTAAAAATCTGACTTCTACTACACGTTTGCTGTTGATTATATGGCATTTTTTCTCCCCGTGTAATGAAAGGCACCAGCGTCTTAATGTAAGATATTAGAGTCTCAATGTAAGGCGCTAGTGTCTTAATATAGGGCGTTTATAGTGTCTGAACATAAGACGAATAACACTTTTTAAATGACTTAAAAACGTCTACAAAAAGAGTCTGAAAATAAGACGTCTGTTTTTACAGTGCATGCAGTGAAAAAAATGTACGCTTATAAAGCGTGCCATCTCATGCTTAGGTTCAAAATTCTCTCAGTGCGTGACAAGCACGGTAAATTTTCTGAATCTTCTTTCTCCGTGTGGAGTGTAGTTATTAAAGTCGATATATATTTAAACAACAATAAATGGTGCCTCAAGGAGGTTCTCTGATTTCTCTGCATAAAAAAGGAAAGTGTTTTTTGCTAGTAGTATTTAATCATCAAAGAAAAGAAAACCCACATTCCTTACACTTAAAAATGAACATAACCTCGTTTGTACATCGCTCTGACTGAGCGTCAATACTGGCGTACCGCTGGCACAGCGCGTGGCCAGCTGTCGTCCGACTGTTCATAATGTGCGACGTCGAGACGGTTATTACGACTGGCATTCTACCAACTTTTCTGCCTGGGGTGTCTTACTTTAAGACATTTGGCAGCAATTATGACATGATTGAATGTTTTTAATTTTTAAGACAAATTCGGATAAAAATTTTAAGACAAGGTCAGTTTGTCGTTACTCCATTTCAAGCATAACAAAAATATATAACGATACAGTAATTTTGACAACCATTTTGACAACGCAGCACAGAGGTAACAGAATTTGTCTTTCAGAACGTTATATTAGTGGAAAACATTGTATAGGCGTTGTACAACTAACGCTTTCCTCATTTTACTTATACCATTTTAGAAAATATATAATAAATCGTCAAAACGCCTGCGTTCTCATACAGTATAGTAAAGTTAATAACAAAATGTGATACTTTTACACTATACTTTCCTCCTAGTGCTCAACTAGCGCCGAACTTCCCTACTTAGAGCATGGCTCCCCGCTCGGCCGAAAAAACTTTCAAACTCTCTTTTGACCCCTCAAAAATGCGAATTTTTCGTCCAAATTCGAAACTCTTCCGTGACAAATGGTTCTCCATTCCCCGAGCAAAAAATTTTTCCAAAATCGAGTTCACGAGCCGAGAAACGAAACCCCTCGAAACCGCTAGGCGCCGAAACTGGAATTCGACTTTCCGGCGGAACCCTGCGGCTTTTCGATATCGCGTTTTCGCAGTTTGCCATGACAAATGGTCTGGAACGTTTTTCAGAAGAAATCAGGAAAATCGGCCGGTAAGTTACCGAGATAAAAAATAGCCACTTTTGGCAGACTCGAGAGCGCGTCTCTGGCGTTTGAGAGGTGCGCGCGCGGCCTGACTCGGCTCGGTGAGTGGCCGTCCCGACGTTGCATTCCACGGCACAAGCATTTGCGCGGCACGCAAAGTGAAAAGAGCGCTAGACAAATCATCGATACTACAGTCATCGCAGGGACCGTAAAACCGCGTGAACGATCGTAATTTCGTGTCCAGAGATTTGTTCCGTTGCTTCGCAGCGGAACCGTGTGAAAAAGAGGCGCCTCAGATTCTGAAAGAAAAATAATGCTTGGCGAAAATAAAAGTTTGGAATGTTTTTTATTTAGAAGACATTACCAGTTTTCCTATAAAATTGGGTAAAAGTAATGATCATTGAAAAAGTATTTGGTAATGAAATGGGGAATCGCGCATTTGGATTAATGAGGAAAGCTAGAGAAAAATTGACATTTTATTTCCAACATTCGATCATTTGATTGTTCGTACTTTGAAGAGTATATACCCGAAGTTTCAGCTTGAAATTCGAATTATTGCCGAAGTTATAGCGGGATAAACGAGCGATTGCAGAAACAGTTTTTACCGGATTTAAACGATAGTATGCTCGTTCATCAGAATTTGAATTTTCTTTGTATTTATCATCTACTTTCTTTGATTTAGTTAAATTATCTTATTAAATTAGAAGAATAGAAAATAATTAATGAATAGATAAATAACAATTTTTTTCAGGGTTGGAGTCTTGATTTAAATCGATTAAATGGATTAAAAATGGATTAAAAGATCATTAGTGTCGGACAATTTTTACACTTGATTGATAACGGTTATTGTTAAATATTGCAGTTTAAATCAAGACGAAAACATCGTGTTTCATAAGATTAATAATCAAACATTTTTCATAATATCAACGAAATAAAAAAAACAAACATATACAGTAAATACTAAAAATAGTAGTCGCTCGTGACCAAACGGTTTATGCGACTTTAAATAAATAATAAAAGACTAATATAATTTAATCAACTTTCTAGAGGTTTCTCAGAATTGAATAAGCTGTCAGAAAAGCGTGAAACGGAGGGTTAAATCAAAGAAAGGACCCTTATAACATATCTTGCTCCAGGCTTCCAAATTCTCTGGGTGCCTCTGAGGACTAGAAACGGTATTATCTCGATTTTATTATCCTCGAGGAAGCACGCGAAACGAAACCGAGAGAATTTCATCTAAGTAGATTAATCGAAATACTTCCAATAATAAAATTTAGATTGGATAACAATTATGACACAGAATTCAAAAAAATTTAAGAGTCAATTATTTAAATTCAAAATCAGTTAATCTTATATCTATGCAAACAAACAATTCAAACGCTGACGCAAACATCGCGAAAATCGTAGTGAAATGTCTATAAAAATCATAACGGACCTGTTTTTATTCTCCGCAACTTCAAAGACGTTACAACACGTTATGACGAACTGTTTGCGAACTACGGTTCGCGAGCGCTGGAATGCGCCGGTTTTGTAACGCAAATTGTCGGAAGCGAAGTGTAAATTATTTGTTATGCTTCGGAGTAATTGTTTCTAATGAAAAGCGACGCGCAACTGTGAAGCTGCATTGATTTCGCGCGATATACAGTGAATATTTGCCCCGTGGTCTACAAAAATTCAAGGAAAGTTGCCGCCGATGAGGTCCAATCGGGTATTTCGGTCACTGACCGTTGCGCAATAACGTTACGACGTTGAAGCAAAAAATGCGCGAACGCTGGAAGCTGTTTTACAAATGGGAACTCGGTTAAGAATACTCGAAGGATAACTGAAAATGAAGAATACAAATAAAACTTTCTCCCTTTAATCAAAATTATTTGAAAAACATACATTAATATTCGTCTTGATTAAAAAAATATTGTTTACTCAAAAGTAATACTGAAAAGATTTACGTCGTTTTGCAAACGAAATACCTTCTTATGAAGTGAATAAATTCTTTTGTAATTTCAAAAAGTGCATTTTTTTATAATAAACTATCATTGAGTTGCCATCTCAATTATTTTACCTCGCTTACTTAATTACAGTAATATTCATGGACGCCAAATTTTTCGTACAAATTTGGTTTTAATTCGCGGTACTGTATGTTTTGAATTAAAATCACCACACATGCATCAATAGTCGGAGTAATTGAGTTACTGCAAGCGCGGCGTATCGCGTGACCCGGCGCAGCCTTAAATTCTTAGAACGACATTAATTATTTCACTAGTAATGTCTAGTAATCTTCCCGTTACTCTTATAACTTTTATTCGCTTGTCAGCGGCATTGAAACACAGAAAGCAATTAGTTGGAAAGGGAACGAAATTATCAAACTAATTGCTTAAACGCGAAAAAGAGTTAGACACGTGAGATTTGCTGTTCGTTAATGTCGTAATTACCTTTTCAGTTTTTCGTTTTAACTAATGACTAACTCTAAATAAGTTTTATGACTTATTTAGAGTGAAGAAACAATTATCGATTTCAATTCGACCAAATTACTTGCGAGAGAGTTCATGCGACACCTACCGCTAACCACTGAAACTAGACCTTCATTGAAAAAAGGATTGTCAGTTCCAGACAAGGAAAATAGTAATACGGACAAAACTGAAACTGCCTTACAACAGTAAATATGCAAAAAATATTGCATAGAAATGAGTAGAGAAGAATTCGAAATAACAAAATGAATTCCTACGCGGAAAAATTTCGCATTCAAAATTAATTCCCAATTTCAGTCAATTCGGTTCTATTTCAGAGCCATGACAGTCATTTTAGAACAAAAATTTCAATTCCTGATGAAGAATTCATACCGATTCAATTCTTAAAGCAGCATTGATCTTACGAATAATGAATTCTTTGGAATTTTTTTCAATTTCTATTGCATCTAAAGTTCTAAAAATATAATTTCATTTCTCCAATCCGAATTCATTTGCATTGTTTTGGAATTCAAAATCATTTATTTCAAGTCCAGACAGTACAAAATGATTGCTAAATTCAGCCCGAAGTCCAATTCTTTTCTATACTAACCC